>CAJVRI010001126.1:0-33268 GCA_911649635.1 Poeciliopsis gracilis
ACCTTTCATAAAACTCTGTAAGGATCTCCACTTTGTGGAAAACCTAAATGTTTTTTACTCACTGATGTTTTTTACTCACTGATGTTTTTACTCACTGATGTTTTTACTCACTGATGTTTTTACTCACTGATGTTTTTTACTCACTGATGTTTTTTACTCACTGATGTGTACCAAATGTTGGCTCAACTACCCTAAAGACTTCATCCTTTTTATTTTTCCTTAATTTAGTATTTGTCAGGAAAATCCAATCAACATTAAAAATCTGTTTTCCAAGAGAATCCAGGCCAACACTGTTAGCAACACACAGAGGTTACATAACATTCACAGCAAACACATAAAAAAGTTATCATCATGAATTACTTTATTTTTTTTCAGCCTTTAAATCTATATTTCGAAGACTTTGAATATCTAGAAGTGCAAAGAATGAGTTTTATTAAATGTGTGTATATGAGAGTGAGCAAAAATGGTTTGAACAACATTATCAGTATGTAGAGCAATAAAAACAAACTGAGCACAAACAAACAAACCAACAAAAAATATTAATGCTAATGTAGAAGATAATTTAATCCCAAGGTATGTAATCTGAGCAGTGATTAAAGGAATCTGTATAGTTTTAATTGTCTCATCCCATTTTAAATTATTTAAAGGAAGAACTGCAGATTCACTCTAATTTATTGAGTAATAAGATATTTTTGAGGACTGATTAATCATTCTGATTGGTCATTGAAGAATATGGATCCCGCTAGTAATAATAAGATATCGTCAGCATATAAATAAACTTTATGTTCTGTTGCGTTAATCGGAAAAGCTTTAATATGAGAGTTTTGACGAATTGCTGCTGCATGAGGTTCAATGAAAATGGAAAACAAGGATGGAGAGAGAGGACAACCTGCCTTGTGCCTCTTTGTAAGATGAAATTCTTTAAAGTCATATTGTTGGTAGCAACAGTCGCTGCTGGTAATGGACGGAATAAGCGATGGATCCGCCAACACAGCAGCGTCAAGCCCTTAGATAAAACCCGTGTTGAGTGCGCATGTTGTCATGTGACCGATACAGGAAGTGTTTCAAATGACTCTGGCGCTAAACTGTGTTTATAAGTGAAGTGAATGATTATTTTGGGAAAGAAATGCCTGTCCCAAAATAATTCTTGACCTTTACGGTACCGGGTCCACTATGGAGCCTGAAGACAAACAAAAGGTTTTGTAGTTTGGGATCAATTTGATCTACATCAGAAAATAAGGTGTTGGTTATCACTTCATTGTTGTTTCATCTGGTTCTTTTCAGTTTCTACTGAAATTGACTCTTAGTTTACTTTCATATTATGTGCAGCAGGTTAAGTGTTGCACATGTTTGACAGAACTGTCTGATTTAAATAAATCCACCTCCTCAATGCTGAGGCTTTATAGGACATCAGAATGAATCCCAGATACACCTGGATAAACTCAGGTATACACCCATTCTACAAATTACTCAGTGGCTTTTTTATAAATTATTCATATAAATTTATTGTTTAATTAATTTTCTTCTACACCAGAAGTTGTGTCAAAAAACTGCAACATACTACATTTCAAAATGTTGGAAAAACTTATTTTTTTAAATAAAAATTTGTGAAAAAAAGCTACAAGCTTCCTCAATCCAAACACGTTCACTGAAAGTTTCATCACTTGGTACATGTTCACATTATTTATTGACTGTATCAAAGAATATCAAATATATTTTGAATTTAACTGAAGATATGACATAATACAATATATAATATACAATAAAATACAATGACTTAAATCTTATTGTATAGACTAGGTCATCAAATCAGTCTGTCAACTATGTTGCCTGTAGGAACATTTAAAGTCCAGCAGGTGTCAGTATTCAGTAATTCAGTATCAATAGTTTTGCTTTGGGTCGAAACGCTTCATGACGCCTCATTTACCCATCGCTGCTTTTCACATTTCCATCCTTGACTTAAAAGAAAAACCAAGGAATAATGAAACAAACAGGATAACATCAACTGTTTTAAAGCTTTACTGCATTCAGCTCTAAATTAACTGACATAAGCATTAAAATGCTGCACTGATTTTAAATGAATACCAATCAAAAAATAGAATTACAAGAACTTAACAGTGTTTCAACTTAACGATGGACAACATGGACTCAGATTATTATCACAGGATTTTCTGGTATTTACTGGATCATAAAAGTGATGATAGAAAGTATAAACACAGCATTGATCAGGGGAATAGTCAAAGCAACACTAATAAACACTTAGCAGGAACTGAAAAGGTCGTTTCAGATTCATTCAGTAGTTCAGTTTTATCACTCAGCAGCTAAAAATAGACGCATTCAATTAAACATGTTGACATTAATTTCTGCTGTCATGGAAACAATAGTTGGAAAGTCAGAGATGAAGAGTCTCCAGATGATCAGATCATCTCCAGTTTCCTCTTTAAAACTCACAGTTTCAATCTGGTAAAAAATACAACTGTATAATAACTAACCAACCCAATGAAATCTGTATTATTTACTGCATCTTCATTTGTAAATCACATGTAATGGTAACATTACACTCATTGTTGCTGTTACATAAAGTTTCATAACTATTGCTTTAACCCTTGTATTGTCTTGAGGGTAAAAAGTGACTCTTTGCTATGTTTACCTGTAGAAAAAAAACTAAACCATCTTTTTTTCCAGCTTGAAATTTGATGACTTTTCCTAAATTGACCCCATCATAAGAAAAAGTGATACTTTGTTTTTGTTCATATTTCCATGTCTATCACCACTGGGTACAAGGATTGTCTTATGGGTCATTTTTACCCATGCATTATAAAGGCATTTAAGCACCAGAAAAAAAAGTTCAAAGGCTACACACACACACACACACACGCACACGCACACACACCCACGCACACAACTTGCATTTGCCCTCCTCACATCACACAAGTTCCCAAACACAACAAAAAACAATCTCAGACATAATAAAAAACAAGTCAGGTATAGAGGATATGAAGGTATGCTGAATCTGAGTACCCGAGTTGGTTCCTTGAAGCCATGTGTAGACGTTTCATTGCTCAGCAGGTCTTATGCTTGCACATACTGTCATGTTCCGTGATTTTCCGTGTGTTTGAGTTTTCTGTGTCCTGAGTCTCCTTGTTGTCCTGTCTTCCCCTTGATTGCTCCCAGCTGTGTCTCGTCTCCTCGATTACCTTCTGTGTATTTAATCCCTCCTGTCTCCTTTGTTCCTCGTCGGGTCCTTGTCACTTGTTGTTGTTGTCGCCGTTCATCGTTGTCCTGTCCACGCGTATGACCTGTTGCTACCGGTGTGAGCCCTGGCTTCCACTCAGCCGTGCTGCCTGGCCTGTGGACTATTGTTGGCTGTGTTTTCCTGTGTGCTGTTACCATTAAACCACATTTTAACATCTAGCTGGGTCTCCGAGCCTCTGCCTCACCACATCAAACCACCAACTTCATGACGCGTACTGTCCTACCTGGGATCTTCAGCATAAGATGTTGAGCAAATTCCTGTGCTAAAGATGTTCGACGTAGGAGCGTCTTCATCTGGTGAAGAACATCTTTATCTCATGAAGATCTTCTTGAAAATCTTGTGTCGAACATTTTGGCTTTGATGTGGGATGTTCTTCATCTGAAGTTCAACACGGGGTGGGAAGGACAGGATGATCTTCGGCTTCTGTTGAAGATGTTCAACTTTAAAACATCTTATCAGTTCAACACCGGATGTTGAACTGATAAGATGTTGTGTTGAACATCTCATGTAATCATGAGACAACATAAGAGCTGATGTTAAATTGTTCACAAACTCAAGCTACATTTTTGCTTTGTTGTTACGAGAGGTATTTTTTATTATTCAGTTTCTAAAAAATATTAAGGAATGAACCGTTGAGAAAAAAAAGTTGCAAATTTGACTTTTTGTTCCCTTCCAGTATAATTAATTCAGAAGTAATAACTTCACATTTATAAAATTACAATAATAAGCCTTTACTATGTAAAAGAAAACTGTTACAACACTTGGTTTGTGGTAAAAAATAAAAGTAAGAGTGTAATCCTGTTGTCTTTCTGTATTGTATAACAAAAAATACATGATAAAAATGAATTAAATTGATTAGTAACAGATTGGTGCATCATGCAAAATAGATTTTGGATTTAAAATTCAAGTAATTTGCTTTCTTTTTGGGGGCTTTGTTAGGGCGGGTCATTTTTTGACCCATAGGACAAGGAGAGTAAACAGAATGTTAGGGTTGCATGAGGGTTAATTCTTGGTTGAAGGAAGTGAACAGATTTATTTGCATTCTGAATTTATCAGTTAAATCTAAACAGGATTTTTCATGTTTTAGGCCTCTGCTTCATATGAGAACAATGCCGATTAAACGTCACAGTGCAAACATGATCAGATGAAAAGATTTCCTACACAAAAGCATTCGTTACCATAAATAAACACAAAGTGCGTCATTCAGTAGTTTTTTAATCAGGAGGATCTAAAGTTGCATTTCCGTAAAGGTTTGTTTTAGAAATGACATTCTTTCTTTTTGTATCTGTTCTTTTTCACAAGTTGTTTCTGATAGGACAGAAAAACCCAGAAAGAGTCGAAATTTGATCTCCTGCTTTCTCTTTTGTAAAATAGTGATGACTCAGCTGGTGATTTGAATGGAACTACATGATGTATTGAGTTCATTAATATATTTGATATTGATAGATATTTCTAGAATTTTGTATCGATTCTAAGATATTCATGAATTCTTTTTGCATCGTATTTTCAGATTCAGCTGTGACTTTTTTTGAAGTCTTTAATGACATGTAATTCAGGTTCTTTAGTGGGTTTCTTTTGATTTATTTGTCTCAATCTTTGCAGATTTCTGATTTGGGGACGACCATGGCACAGTGAGTATGTCTGGACAAAACACCCAGATCATTAAAGAAAGTGATCCTGAAGTTTGAGGAAGTTCTGTGATTCAGTTTGTTCGAAATACTTGCAGAGACACAAAATTATGCGACATTTCCAACATGACAAAACCCTGAAGCTTGTTGCTGCATGTCTGTAACTCTATAACAGAAACCACCACCCAGGTTGATGTGGCCTCACATTGTTTTGAGAAACTAATGTAGCACTACTTAATATACTGAAGGACTAGATAGCATCTGAGATCAGAGGACTAAATTCATCTACTGGAGCTGTTGTCAATAAAAACAATACAAAAGAAGACACACTTTCAATACTATGCATTTTTAAAGAAGAAAAATTAAGTGACCACCACAAGACACAAACACACTTAGAAACCAAAAAAATAAATAAATATATATATATATATATATATATATATATATATACACAGTACTGCTGTAGATCTTCTATATAGTTGTTCACAAAGAGTCTGAACTTTCCCTGCTGGTCAGCACAGTGTCTGACTGACACACCTTTAAAAGTCCATGGTGTGTTTGTCCAGTTACTTGAGAGAAAATGTCCAGGCACAATTCATTTCAAGAGGATGAATAATGGATTGTGTGTCTATGTAGTGAGATGGAGGGGGCACCAGTATAGACCATCAGCCTCCTACCAGACCAGTATGGAGTCTCTCAGGTTCTCCTGGCTCCAGCCAGTTGTCAGAAGCTCACCATCCTTTGACCCCCATAAATGGTCATCTGGCCTGAGTTGAAATAAACAGGACCAGTAAAATTACCAGCCTGCTTGTTAACTAGATGCGTTTTTAAGCTATATACAGAAATAAATGCAATTATATCCACAATCAGACAAAATAAAGACATCAGCATTTCTCTCATTATCTAAAACACATATATTGAATTGAAAAAGTTAGATCATGTGTTTGATGATCAAACAATTAGCACTGGCTAGCACCACCATCATGCTAAACAAACAAAACAACATTGTGTTCACTACTCACCAATTCCATTTATAGTTCAGTGCATGACAACTTCATGGCTCCAAGCTCACTGGGTGTTCAGATCTACATGATTTTTATATTGTGAGTTTTAAAAGTGCATAATAAGCAAAGAGATAAACTAATTGTTTGGAAGCACAAACCTGTAGCTCCTTTGTCTCCAGCTCTCCCTTCACACCTGATTGGGAAAAGCTGGAGCCTGAAAAACCTCTGCAGGTGCTGTGATTGGCTGCATGCTCTGTGTGACTGACTGTCACTAAAACCAATGAAGCAGCAAAGGAGGGATTAAGGGCATTTTTACCCTGGATTACACCAACACCACACCAATAGTGACCTCTGATTGGCTTAACTGGGTGTCATCACCCGTGAGAATAACCATCTACCTATATTTACAGTCATACTTACAGTCATACTTACAGTGATGCAGTCGTATTTACAGTCATACTTACAGTTATACTTACAGTCATCCTCTGTCAGTTTCTGGTACAATTTGATGTCTTTCCCAGGAAAACATTTGACTACGGTTACTGGTGTCTCTAGTGCCATGTTTCTGACTGTGGAACTTCCTATTAGTAAAGTTTCTCAAAGAGAGAATTGGAACAGGTTCTTTAAAACGTGTCAAAGCATTGTCTGATAAAGAGCTTAACTTTGATCAATAATCAATACGTGCTGTGATCTTTTTTGGAGAAGTGGGCAATAATGGTAGGGAAACGTTACTCTCTATAAAGTGCAAACTCAAACTTGTGCTGTTAATTGTTTTAGCAAAACAAACTGGATTTCTTCCATCTGCTCTTTCTCCACATTCACTGATTCAATCACAATTATTTCTACTGCAGCTGAAACTATAAAGATGTGGCATTAATTAAAACTGAGTACATTTAAAGACATGTTTATGACTTTTATGTGTATTTAAAAGACATAAATCTATCCCTCTGTAATGTTTTATAAACTATAAGTCTCATTTTTAAAACATGCACTGAACATCTTTATTGCTGTTACAGAAACTATCCATCCAGGTTTGAGGACTTTGTCTCCAATAGTGATCCAGTGAGTCCAGGACCCCCTGCTGTCTACCAGCTGAGAACAAAGAAACAGAAGATTGGATCTCTGACCTCAGTAACTGTTGGTGAAAAACAAGAGACCAAACCAAATAAAACCATCTTACTGGTTGGTGAAACAGGAACAGGAAAATCTACTCTGGTTAACGCTCTGTTCAACTTCGCTGTGGGAGTCAAGTTTGAGGATAACGTCTGGTTTCAGATCATAGAGGAGGATAAAAACCAAACAGAAAGTCAGACATCAGACGTGATCGTCTATCAGATCTTTGGGTTTGAAGGTCAGACTCTGCCGTTCTCTCTGACCATCATAGATACTCCTGGATATGGAGACACACATGATGCCGCTCATAATATCAGGATCAATCAGATATTAATGGAGTTGTTCCAATCAGCTGATGGGATCCAGGATGTTCATGCAGTTGGTCTGGTGATGAAGGACAGAGAGAATCCAGTCAGTGACCGACTGAAGTACATCTATGATTTCATCAAGTCCCAGTTTGGAAAAGATGTGGAGAAAAACATTGTAGCTCTGATGACAAACTCACAGGGAAATCCACCTAAAAATGTTCTTCAAACTCTGGAAGCTGCAAATATTAAATGTGCCAAAACTGAGAAGAAACAACCAGTTCACTCCCAGTTTGATAACCGACAGGATGAAGAACGAACAGAAGATACAGAAGTACCTCTAGAAAATGCTTGGAGAGTAACAGAAAGAGGAATGAAACGGTTCATAGCCTTTCTAGAAAAGTCTCCAGCTCTCCAGCAGAAAGTCATGATGGAAGTTCAGCAAGAACGGATCAGACTGACAGCCTGCACCCAGAACCTGCAGGAGAGAATCAGGTTCACCGAGTTAAAACTCAGAGATGTGGAACGAACTCAAGAGGCTCTTTCTCATAACAAACAGATGAAAAAAGTCTAAAGAATGTAATGTACTTATTCCTGAGACCTACAAAGTAAAGATGCATCTTAGAGATGGAAGATGTGGTTCAGACACAGCTGTGGTCTGTCCGGATTGTAAGGAGAACTGTCACTATCCTGGATGCACAAAGGCTTTAAATGCTCAACAATGCGAAGTGATGAGAAACGGAGAATGTACTTCATGCACCAACAAGTGTCCTGCATCAAAACATGATAAAACAAACAGTCAATTTGTGATCAGGACCAAGATGGTTCAGAAGAACAAAGAAGCCCTGAAACAACAATATAAACAGGAAGCAGGAGGGAAGAAGGTGAAGCTTTCAGAAAGACTAGAAATGGAGAAAATAAAGCTGAGGGCAGAGAAGAAACTATTAGTAAATGAAGCATATAGAAATTTGATCAAACATTCTGTGTTGGTTAAGAATGATGATTCAATTGATTCAGTTTCCACTTATGTCATGTTGGACTTCCTCATCAAGAGGATGAAAGAACAAGGAGATGAAGAAAAGTTGCAGGAACTGGAGGAACTATTCAACCAAATGGATCAGGGAACCAGAACATCACAAGAACTCAGGTAGGTACTTTCAAAATGTCACTTCATGTTACGTTCAGCTGATCAGCCAGTCGTAAAATTTCTAGATTTTACGACTGGCTCTGTGAGTAGAGTAGTGGTCTTGTGATCAGAAGGTTGCATGGCTGATTCCAGCTAAACTCCTGCCACATGTCGCTGTGCCCTTGGGCAAGGCACTTTACCCCAATTGCCTACCGATCTGCGTCCCGGTGTGTAAATATGTGTCTGTTTGTGAGTGAAAATGGGGGAACGTGACTCTGAAGTAAAGTGCTTTGAGTGTCACAATGATTGGAAGAGGCTCTATTAGTTCAGTCCATTTACAGCTCAGGATCATTTAATGCTAAAACCTGGAATGTTAACATCTCTCCCTGTCAGTCTTCATTGTCACAAACAAAATTCTGTTATTGGGTTTGGTTTGGATTAGCTTTGCATAAGCGAGGAAGATACAAGCCGGCTCATTGAACCAAACCAAACCAATCAATGGGGTCATGGGAACATGATCACACAGGACTCAACAGAGAAAAAGCTAACCAGGAAGAATCAGTACAATACAATGACATGATCATAACTAATGAAATGCTGAACGGAAGATCCAAAATTCAAGGAGGATGCATGAGGCAGGCAGCTGAAAATCAAAGAGATTACTCAATAAATAAATAAATTGGTTTGGAAACCCGGGGTGTGAATCTAGGAGTGTGAACCCTGACCCCCCACACACACAAAAACAACTTCTAGACCCCCAACAGAGATCAAGAACCAAATCAAAAATGACACTGGGTGGGTGGAGTGGACCTCTAAAAGAGGGCAATAAACAACAACATAAATCCCCAAAGTTCTGCTGGGGAGTCAACGGTGGAACAAATTCAGGTTTATATGGCTGACAGTCCACATTGACCCTGTTAGAAATTGGGGCTCCTTTACTGAACCTCATTACTTTTAGGATTTCTCTGCAACAAAAACAGAATCTCTCTGCGTTTTACCCATAAAGCATCACATAACACCTTTTTTTCACATCATAACCATGTACTGAATATGCTATATTACTATGTTAAATTTGTTTTGGATGATTTATCAGATTATCATTACATTAATATAATAAGTAATAAATTGCGTTTTGCTTGCATTTTTAATGAATAAAAGTTTGTCCTGTTTTCTGCAGAATGGCAATCACCTCATCCTATCAGGAAGCTTTAATCTCAGAAAGTGTTCAGATCAATAAAGAACCCCCTGCTGTCTACCAGCTGATACCAAGGAAAGAGGGGATAGGAACTCTGAGCAGACTGACGGTTGGAGAAAAACAAGAGACCAAACCAAATAAAACCATCTTAATGGTTGGAGAAACAGGAACAGGAAAATCTACTCTGGTTAACGCTCTGTTCAACTTCGCTGTAGGAGTCAAGTTTGAGGATAACGTCTGGTTTCAGATCATAGAGGAGGATAAAAACCAAACAGAAAGTCAGACATCAGATGTGATCGTCTATCAGATCTTTGGGTTTTGAAGGCCAAACTCTGCCGTTCTCTCTGACCATCATTGATACGCCTGGATATGGAAGCACTGGAGGGATGCAAAAAGACAACATTGTCAGTCAAAGATTGTTGGACTTGTTTCGATCAGTAGATGGAGTTCATCAGATCAATGCAGTGGGTCTGGTAATGAAGGCCACTGATAACCGACTGAGTGACCGACTGATGTACATCTTTGACTCAGTGATGTCTCTGTTTGGAAAAGATCTGGAGAGAAACATTGTAGCTCTGATCACTCACTCTGATGGAAGAACACCCAAAAATGCTCTAAAGGCTCTGGAAGCTGCAAAGATTAAATGTTCCAGAGATGAGATGAATCAACCTGTTCACTTCATGTTTAATAACCAGCAGAAGACACAGAGAGATAAACCTGGTGATAAAAACTCCTGGGACTTTACAAATGCAGAAATGGGTCGTTTGAGAGAGTTTCTGAAAAACACCAAACCTCAATCACTGAAAACAACAGTGGAGGTTCTGAATGAACGGATCAGACTGAAGGACTCCATAAAAAACCTGAAGGACAAAATCAAGCTGAATGAACAGAAACAGAAAAAAATCAAACAGATTAAAGAAGCTTATAAGAAACATGAAGATGAGATGAAGAAGAATAAGGATTCACTATAGAAGTTGATGAGCCCTACAAAGCAAAGAACCAATCAGGGAGGAATGTGGGGGTTGGTGTTTTATGAAGGAGCCATCACCTGTAATATTTGTAAGGAGAACTGTCACCACCCTGGATGCACACTGGCCTGGTATCCAAAAGACTGTGAGGTCATAAAGTGGGGTCGCTGCACAGTTTGCACCAACAAATGTCCAGCATCAGATCATGTCAAAGAAAACTGGAAAGATGTGACAAAGACCAGAAAAGTTAAAAAAGACCCAGGATGATGTCAAGGAGAAATATGAACAGAATAAAGCAGAATGTGAGAGCAAGGGGAGTGTTTTGGAAAACCTTAAAAAGGAAACCAGCAAACTGACAGGAGAAAAGTTGTTGCAGCTGAAAGAGGCCTATCGTTGTATTATGAAACTGGAGCAGATTGCTATGAACATCAACTCAGGATCCACTTTGGTACATCTGGACTTCCTGATAGAGAAGATGAGGGAACATGGAGACCAAGAAAAGATCCAAGTTCTGAAGAAGCTGAAGAGCAGGATGGAGAAAGAAAATGAAAACCCATCTCTGCTGCAGAAAGCTGGGAAATGGATTTGGAAGCAATAAGATGCTTCACTTTAATCCTTGCATCAGAGCTCAACATGATGCATCAAAATCATTAGCATTCAGAAAATATATTACTAAATAAAACATAAAAAATCCATAGCCATAAACCAAAAAATCACCACGTGAATTTATTCAGAAAGGTTTTTTAGTAAAGCTGTTTTTTGGAGTTTTGCTTATCAATTTCTTCAAATCTAAACAGCTTAAAATGAGTTTTTCCTTTTTTAAATGTTTGTATCGTAAACTCAAATGCAGCATATTAGTTTTACTATATAAAGATTTGATTATTTTATTCTAAAGATGATAAAATACCTGTTAGTATAATTTCTTGTATTTTGTATGTTTCTCCTGTATTATTGCAGTGGATCCTTTTCATTAATACTTTGTCTAAAATAACAGTTTTTGAATTTAGACTGAAATCTTCTAATTTAAGTTTTTACAGCTCTGTGAGGGACCAGACTCAAACGAGGACAAAAAAAAGTCTTCAAAGTAGAAAAAAGTTTCAATTTAATTCAGATTTAATGCAAGAATGAGTCAAAGGAAAAGAAACAAATTTGCCCAATACAACTGAGGTCAACTGAACACAAAAACTGGTTTGTATCGTCCAGCCATCCAGTTTCTTAAGCCTTGTCCCTAATGGGGTCAGGAGGTGCTGCTGCCGAGAGGCAGGGTCACCTGGACAGGTTGCCAATCTGTCGCAGGGCAACATAGAGACCAACAGGACAAACAATCATACACACACACCGAGAGACCAATTAACCTGACAGTCATGTTTTTTGGACTGTGGGAGGAAATAAAGCCTTTTGGAAAGACCCTGGGTCGGGAATTGAACCCAGGACCTTCTTGCTGCAAGGCAACTGTGCTTCCAACTGTGCCACTGTGCAGCCCTGGGTTTGTATCAGCAGCACCTCAAACAAAAAAACAAGTGTAAATAAACCATTCAGACAGACATTAACTAAAGTATGCACCATCAGAAAATATATGTCTAAATAAAATAATTAACTTAGATTATAAGCTGTAACTAATATAAAGACAAAATAAATACTGACATGATGTGTTGGTAGGAGCATCCTCTACAAGCTCACTGTCTTTCAAAGTGTCACATTTATCTACTGTTCTAAAATACTTAAACTTAAGTTAACATGGATTCTCATCACATATGAGAACAGAATTTCAAATATGTGACATCCTGCACACCAGATGGAAATATTTAGAGGATAGTGTAAGATGAAGACGATTCACTGTGGAAACCTGTTGAGAAAAAAAGCAAAATAAAGTCAAAGATATTTAGATTTGTTGTTCTAAACATCATCATGCTGCATTATGTCAAAAATAATATGAGTGCTCTTCAACTCATCTTAAAACTCTATAGAATTTCTTTTTCCATTTTTTTTCTTCATATTAATCAATATGCATTTTAATTTTAAATCATCAGTTTTTTAATGTGTTAAATTCCAAATAATTTGAGGGAGAAAAACTTGAAAAAAGCTGACAGACAGACAGATGAAGCTTCTGACCAAAGATCTGTTTACTTTAAAATGGCCAAAGTGAAAAAACATTCAGTTTCAGATGACGTGAGGTGTCATGAAAACTGGTATAAGGAGGTGAGATCTGTCCAGTTTTATGCAGAAAACAGATCATAACGGGCCTGAGAGACTGAAGTAATCTTGCATGCTGATTCAATGTTGATTATGGGAAAATGTATTATGTTGAAATATTAATGATTATGAAGTAAGTCAATTCTGAGGTTGATTGTTGATAATTATACAAATCAGTTAAACAATGAATCACAAGTTGGAAGTATAATCATACTGAATCAAAAGTAATGAGTATTAAGGAGTAATGATTGAAGAAATGTATTAAAAGTGATTGTGTTGATGAGTTATTAGTCTGTATAACATATAAAGGACTGAAATCAAATGATAGAAAGCATAGGGACAGTCTTTGGGTGCAAAGGCAAGCCTGGACATGTTCTGGTTATGGCTGGAAAGGCCTGGATGAAATCTGGGAAACGGGCCAGAAAGCCTAATTTAATCAAAAGAAAGGCAGAAGGGGATGACTGGTGACCAAATATGGATGAGCAGGAGGCCAGGTATGAAGTAATCACATACTTGAGAAATCAAGTAATCTGCTCCCTCATACACAACAGTGGGGGGAAAAGAGTATAAATTAGCGGTGGAACAGAGAGCTGGGGTTCTTCGTCTTCACCAAGTGGAACAAGCAACAGCGGGCCAAGAAACCAACGAGGAGCCTCGCCCCCGGAACCAGAGGGAAAACAAGCCTCCACTCTGCTGAAAGAGAGACGGGACCTGATGTCCGACAGCCCTTGCTCCTGATTCGATTGTAACTCTACACTCAACCCAAAAGATCTCAAGAATTGCTGCAACGGACTTGGGGATCGGACAAAGATCACAGAAGTGATGAAGATTTGGGACGTTTGAAAGATAACTACCATCTCTGCTTTGTTCCTGTTTGAAGGAGGATTCGTCATACCAAGACAAGACTCTGTTCAAGGATATTCATGTCTTCTGTTGCAGAGATCCTCTGTCATCTGGGTATGAGTTGCCTGCACTCCAAAAAGTCTTACTTAGTGAACTGATGGCACAGTTTAGAGAAAGGAGTTAGGAGAGATTTATGATGATTATATTCAAATTTAAATTTTTACTTCTTAGAAACTTGTAACCATTGACAATAAATCTGATTTGCCATTTACTCCTGCTTAAAGCTTGCTTAAATAAATAAATATATATATATATATATATATATATATATATATATAAAAATTCTAATGAGGTTTGTGGACATTGAAATTAATTGAGTCATTTTATCAGTTATGCTTCTTCTCTTTGATGTAAAAACCCAGTGTTCATGGTTCTGGAAAAGTGGTGGCTCCAGACTATTAAAACCAGAGGAATAGCTTCATTTTGCTCGTTAATTTTCCTCTAGTTTCCCAGATCCAAAAGTCTCTGCATGCACAGTGGAAAATAATAAAGAATAACCATATGACATCAGACTTCAGATATTTCCAGAGCTTCATCCAAAGAATTCAATGCATACAGAATGTTACATCAGCATTTCACCCACAATATCAAGAACTCCAACACATGACAAAACAGAATTACCTGCAAAAAGTTGAAAAGGAAAAACAAAAATACATTTTTGGGAACCGCTCACTGGGGCACAAAGTGGTTCAATCTTCTGCTGTAAAACAGACCTTTTTATAAGAATGTGTATTCCCTTCATTTAAATATATGCATTAGAAGGTGTGTCCTCCCCTTGTAGGGACTGTTTTAATGTTAATTTTATTACCTCCTCTGAGACCTGCTAAAAAACCCAAAAACAAATATATGGAGAGAACAAAGGTCATCCTGAACAAAAAATCTCCCTGTACCAGCCGCCTCCTTTTTACATTCCAGACCAGAATTTATGACCTGTCGCTAGGCCTGTTGGTTTTCTGCCTCAGTGATTCAACAAGAAACTGATTTCTATTTTTAAACAAACTGGCACAAAGTCTAATGCCAAATAATAACTATAAGTTTGGAACTAAAACTGCAGGGTTGTCTACTTTTAGAAAAGCTCTTTTAGAATACCTGAAATATTTTAGAAGTAAAATAGTTTCCCTAATCCTGTTATAGTTTAGTAATATAAATTGCAAGGAAATAGTGTGGTTAATAACCAACTAATTCAAAACATGCTGTTAATGCTTAAAGGAAATATCTTAATACATTTGATTATACTTGTAGAATACTTTTCTTGAAGGTTTTAGTGTTTCACTGAAACACCAAAGAATTTATTGATCCTGATAACAGATAAACTCCCTGTCTGCAGACCACTTACGGTAGTACAACACTGCCTGTCTGAAAACCCTCCTTAGAAATTTATGTAAGTTCAGAGAGTCACCAGTTGTTTTAGTTTGGATCTTCATCTTAACGTAAAGTCTACTCCAAATATTCATGCTACATCTAATATTTCATATGCCTAAAGGTTGACCGTCTCTACAGTTGTGCTAACCTGGATTAGGATTGTTACATGTCATCTAATCTTTCTCAGCTGGTGAATTGAGTTTTGTTCCGTTTCTGCTAAAGCTTTGCAGTAAATCACAAATAAATGAGAACCAAAGTTGTACATTTGTATTATTTTTTTAAATGCGTTTTCGGTTCTTTGACAGTTTAAACACTGGCTGCTTGGAATATCTAAATGGCTCTCACTCCAGTGCGCCCCCTAGAGGTCCTAGAGAAAGACACGTCACAGAGTTTGACCCTCAATGTGGAGATCTGGTTCGTGCAACTCCAGCCAGTTGAGAACATGAACTAAAAACCAATTAATTTTGTCACATACTATAATGTTTTCTTTAATTGACAGTTCAGGTGTAGAGAACCTGAGCAGGTTTATCCGTTTTGTAAAATATTAGCCGGTTACGCCAGTGTGGTGGTGTAACCGGGTCTGCTTCACTCCACTGTACCAGGCCGACCCAAGTAACCCCTCGATTCTGTGTCGTTTATTTATTTATTTTTTTTAATGAAGACAAGGAGTTTCTGGGTGATCAGGCACTTTATTTCCTGAACGAGAACAAATCGGGTTGGGAAAAAATGCAGCGGCTCATCTTCACTCAGCACACCACAACAGAGCGTTATGTTAGCCGTAACTTAGCACCGGAAGTGTTTTACATCATTAACAAAATTAAAAGTTCAAAATTGGTGCCAGGCACACAACTAGTAAGTAGTAACACATTATTTGTGCAAGTTAATAAAAAAAGATATTTTATGTGTTACTAACACTTTTCTATGCTGTGTGCTGAAGAATCCAACTCACCTCTTGTGCAGCTTTCACAGACTGACACTGAGTGCAGTGTCAGTCTGAGAGGGGCGCTGTTTCCCCAGGGCACTGATACATATAAAGCAAGTGGGATTCTACAACCTAAACACTGTTACAGTGGGGCCAGTATGATTCCACTTTAAAGTTTCCTTTAAGGCACAAACTCATTGCAGACGAGGCTAGAGATGATTTCATCCAATTAATCATTTTATTTACTATATTCAAGCATATTTTCTTTACTCAATATGAAAATAGAGCCAGACTCACTCTCAAACACTAAAATTAGGCAGTGTTGTGTTGCCAGAAGGGATAGTGACCTAAACAAAAGAAACCACAGCAAACAACAAAAAAAAGGAAATAATCAATCATTCAAATTTTATTTGTATAGCACATTTCAGCTACAAGGCATTTCAAAGTACTTTACATCATAAACACAAAGTCATGCAACATAGAATAAAATACCAAGTGTTTCTTTTGTCACGAAATTTAAGCGCCTGTTTTCGCCGGACTCCGCCGTCCGTTCAAACATGGGTATTTGCCGTAATGCACCATAAACCAGAAAAAAAAACATCTCCTGGTTAGTCCACCACCTGTTGACCATAGCTCTGTCACAAATACAAGATAAATTAAATCGCAGCAATAAAAGTGTTTCTGTTGTACAATAAACCTCCAAGCAGAACCAGGTTTAGTTCACAATGAGCTGAAATGAACCAAACCAGGCTGCAGCCAGAGACACATGAGCAGCACTTGCAGCAGAAGCTGAGCAAGGAAAACCCAAACTACCAACGCAGGGGCGATGGGCGGGAAGCCAGCAAAGAACTGCAGCATCATTCAATAAAGAAAAGTAAAAAAAATTGAATTTAGAAAACTGGTTCAAAGATGATCATTACTACACATAAAATGTCGCTCCTATGACAGGATGACGGATCAGACAAACCTCTTTTTGCAGCCCATCAACACACAAGTTGAGCTAAAGCTAAGCCAACAAACAGAAAATGGAGCTGAGCTTCTGACTGCGAGAATAATCAACCATCAGTTAGACATCCATGTGTTCATGGCTGTTATACAGACAGAGGAAATATAAAGTACAACAAATAATGGTTTCAATGGGGGGAGGAATGAAGCGCCAGCAAATGAAGTCTGAACCAAAAAGGAACAACGTGATGTCAGACAGCCCTTTATATAATAACTACTAGATCCACAACCAATGAGAAGAATGCATTTGTGTTAAATATAAATGTGTAAAAAGTGCACATTATCTACTATTTACATATGATTACAACATTGTTGAGAAGAAAACTTAAACTCCGCATGTCAGACTTGTGTTGATTCAAGACTTGATGATTTGTCTTGTAGCAACGCCTCAGTTCCACTGCTGCTAAAAAACTGGATGAAATTAAAGCCTGAAGCTCCTGACCCAAAAGGCAGAACATGGTTTCCTGATCTGAAATAATTCAGGGATAACGGAGAAAAAAGTCTCAGACTTACATCAGCCTGAAAACAACTGAAATGTTTGTTACATGTGGGAAATGGAGAGGCGAAGCTAAAAATGAGGCTCCTGGCATCCACACATGAAACCACATTTTGAAATGTATCCATTCTATTACCTGGTTTCAAAAAACAATCATTTCTGGTTTCCCCAAATGCCGGATCTGGGCACGAGTGGCAAAGACGTTTTGTGGATACATGTTGAATAAGGATACGTGCATACTCTGAAGTGTTGCCTTTTTTTTACTAAACAAATCCGTTTTGGTGCAGTAACAGCTGCAGATCTCTGTCTTTAATAGACAACAACAATAAAATCTGTTCAAATTGCATTTTCAGCTGTTACCTGCATCCACTCAAAATACACAAAAGTTATGCTTTACATTACATCAACCTAAGAAACAAAATGGTTTGTCTGGACCACCAAAGAAAACATTTTTATTTTAAAATGGAAGTTAAGCTAAAAAACTGTAATATCATTCACAACAACTTGATTTTTCTCATATTTGACTTCACCTTTATATAACTGCTTTACTTCTTGATGCCTGTGGCTCATATCAGTAAAGAACAATGGATACAGAATAGGGTGGATTGATGAGCACTTCTGTGAAACCACATGACCCTTTTTGGTCACATGACTCAGAAACTCAGCAGCATGAACTGGTTCCAGCTCATTTCACCATTAAAAGGTGGGACTGTCCTCTTCCTCCTCAGATCTGCAGAACCTCTCCAACCCGACAACAGAAGGTAGGATCAGTTTTATTATCTATTGTTTCAGATTCAAAAAGCTAGAAAAAAGCACCTTGTTAATATATTTGAGGTAACAAAAAATACAACTGTATAATAACTAACCAACCCAATGAAATCTGTATTATTTACTGCATCTTCATTTGTAAATCACATGTAATGGTAACATTACACTCATTGTTGCTGTTACATAAAGTTTCATAACTATTGCTTTAACCCTTGTATTGTCTTGAGGGTAAAAAGTGACTCTTTGCTATGTTTACCTGTAGAAAAAAAACTAAACCATCTTTTTTCCAGCTTGAAATTTGATGACTTTTTCCTAAATTGACCCCATCATAAGAAAAAGTGATACTTTGTTTTTTGTTCATATTTCCATGTCTATCACCACTCGGGTACAAGGATTGTCTTATGGGTCATTTTTACCCATGCATTATAAAGGCATTTAAGCACCAGAAAAAAAAGTTCAAAGGCTACACACACACACACACACACGCACACGCACACACCCACGCACACAACTTGCATTTGCCCTCCTCACATCACACAAGTTCCCAAACACAACAAAAAACAATCTCAGACATAATAAAAACAAGTCAGGTATAGAGGATATGAAGGTATGCTGAATCTGAGTACCCGAGTTGGTTCCTTGAAGCCATGTGTAGACGTTTCATTGCTCAGCAGGTCTTATGCTTGCACATACTGTCATGTTCCGTGATTTTCCGTGTGTTTGAGTTTTCTGTGTCCTGAGTCTCCTTGTTGTCCTGTCTTCCCCTTGATTGCTCCCAGCTGTGTCTCGTCTCCTCGATTACCTTCTGTGTATTTAATCCCTCCTGTCTCCTTTGTTCCTCGTCGGGTCCTTGTCACTTGTTGTTGTTGTCGCCGTTCATCGTTGTCCTGTCCACGCGTATGACCTGTTGCTACCGGTGTGAGCCCTGGCTTCCACTCAGCCGTGCTGCCTGGCCTGTGGACTATTGTTGGCTGTGTTTTCCTGTGTGCTGTTACCATTAAACCACATTTTAACATCTAGCTGGGTCTCCGAGCCTCTGCCTCACCACATCAAACCACCAACTTCATGACGCGTACTGTCCCTACCTGGGATCTTCAGCATAAGATGTTGAGCAAATTCCTGTGCTAAAGATGTTCGACGTAGGAGCGTCTTCATCTGGTGAAGAACATCTTTATCTCATGAAGATCTTCTTGAAAATCTTGTGTCGAACATTTTGGCTTTGATGTGGGATGTTCTTCATCTGAAGTTCAACACGGGGTGGGAAGGACAGGATGATCTTCGGCTTCTGTTGAAGATGTTCAACTTTAAAACATCTTATCAGTTCAACACCGGATGTTGAACTGATAAGATGTTGTGTTGAACATCTCATGTAATCATGAGACAACATAAGAGCTGATGTTAAATTGTTCACAAACTCAAGCTACATTTTTGCTTTGTTGTTACGAGAGGTATTTTTTATTATTCAGTTTCTAAAAAATATTAAGGAATGAACCGTTGAGAAAAAAAGTTGCAAATTTGACTTTTTGTTCCCTTCCAGTATAATTAATCCAGAAGTAATAACTTCACATTTATAAAATTACAATAATAAACCTTTACTATGTAAAAGAAAACTGTTACAACACTTGGTTTGTGGTAAAAAAATAAAAGTAAGAGTGTAATCCTGTTGTCTTTCTGTATTGTATAACAAAAATACATGATAAAAATGAATTAAATTGATTAGTAACAGATTGGTGCATCATGCAAAATAGATTTTGGATTTAAAATTCAAGTAATTTGCTTTCTTTTGGGGGCTTTGTTAGGGCGGGTCATTTTTTGACCCATAGGACAAGGAGAGTAAACAGAATGTTAGGGTTGCATGAGGGTTAATTCTTGGTTGAAGGAAGTGAACAGATTTATTTGCATTCTGAATTTATCAGTTAAATCTAAACAGGATTTTTCATGTTTTAGGCCTCTGCTTCATATGAGAACAATGCCGATTAAACGTCACAGTGCAAACATGATCAGATGAAAAGATTTCCTACACAAAAGCATTCGTTACCATAAATAAACACAAAGTGCGTCATTCAGTAGTTTTTTAATCAGGAGGATCTAAAGTTGCATTTCCGTAAAGGTTTGTTTTAGAAATGACATTCTTTCTTTTTGTATCTGTTCTTTTTCACAAGTTGTTTCTGATAGGACAGAAAAACCCAGAAAGAGTCGAAATTTGATCTCCTGCTTTCTCTTTTGTAAAATAGTGATGACTCAGCTGGTGATTTGAATGGAACTACATGATGTATTGAGTTCATTAATATATTTGATATTGATAGATATTTCTAGAATTTTGTATCGATTCTAAGATATTCATGAATTCTTTTTGCATCGTATTTTCAGATTCAGCTGTGACTTTTTTTGAAGTCTTTAATGACATGTAATTCAGGTTCTTTAGTGGGTTTCTTTTGATTTATTTGTCTCAATCTTTGCAGATTTCTGATTTGGGGACGACCATGGCACAGTGAGTATGTCTGGACAAAACACCCAGATCATTAAAGAAAGTGATCCTGAAGTTTGAGGAAGTTCTGTGATTCAGTTTGTTCGAAATACTTGCAGAGACACAAAATTATGCGACATTTCCAACATGACAAAACCCTGAAGCTTGTTGCTGCATGTCTGTAACTCTATAACAGAAACCACCACCCAGGTTGATGTGGCCTCACATTGTTTTGAGAAACTAATGTAGCACTACTTAATATACTGAAGGACTAGATAGCATCTGAGATCAGAGGACTAAATTCTACTGGAGCTGTTGTCAATAAAAACAATACAAAAGAAGACACACTTTCAATACTATGCATTTTTAAAGAAGAAAAAATTAAGTGACCACCACAAGACACAAACACACTTAGAAACCAAAAAAATAAATAAATATATATATATATATATATATATATATATATATACACAGTACTGCTGTAGATCTTCTATATAGTTGTTCACAAAGAGTCTGAACTTTCCCTGCTGGTCAGCACAGTGTCTGACTGACACACCTTTAAAAGTCCATGGTGTGTTTGTCCAGTTACTTGAGAGAAAATGTCCAGGCGCAATTCATTTCCCATGAGAAGAGGATAAATAATGGATTGTGTGTCTATGTAGTGAGATGGAGGGGGCACCAGTATAGACCATCAGCCTCCTACCAGACCAGTATGGAGTCTCTCAGGTTCTCCTGGCTCCAGCCAGTTGTCAGAAGCTCACCATCCTTTGACCCCCATAAATGGTCATCTGGCCTGAGTTGAAATAAACAGGACCAGTAAAATTACCAGCCTGCTTGTTAACTAGATGCGTTTTTAAGCTATATACAGAAATAAATGCAATTATATCCACAATCAGACAAAATAAAGACATCAGCATTTCTCTCATTATCTAAAACACATATATTGAATTGAAAAAGTTAGATCATGTGTTTGATGATCAAACAATTAGCATTGGCTACCACCACCAACATGCTAAACAAACAAAACAACATTGTGTTCACTACTCACCAATTCCATTTATAGTTCAGTGCATGACAACTTCATGGCTCCAAGCTCACTGGATGTTCAGATCTACACGATTTTTTAAATTGTGAGTTTTAAAAGTGAAAAATAAGCAAAGAGATAAACTAATAGTTTGGAAGCACAAACCTGTAGCTCCTTTGTCTCCAGCTCTCCCTTCACACCTGATTGGGAAAAGCTGGAGCCTGAAAAACCTCTGCAGGTGCTGTGATTGGCTGCATGCTCTGTGTGACTGACTGTCACTAAAACCAATGAAGCAGCAAAGGAGGGATTAAGGGCATTTTTACCCTGGATTACACCAACACCACACCAATAGTGACCTCTGATTGGCTTAACTGGGTGTCATCACCCGTGAGAATAACCATCTACCTATATTTACAGTCATACTTACAGTCATACTTACAGTGATGCAGTCGTATTTACAGTCATACTTACAGTTATACTTACAGTCATCCTCTGTCAGTTTCTGGTACAATTTGATGTCTTTCCCAGGAAAACATTTGACTACGGTTACTGGTGTCTCTAGTGCCATGTTTCTGACTGTGGAACTTCCTATTAGTAAAGTTTCTCAAAGAGAGAATTGGAACAGGTTCTTTAAAACGTGTCAAAGCATTGTCTGATAAAGAGCTTAACTTTGATCAATAATCAATACGTGCTGTGATCTTTTTGGAGAAGTGGGCAATAATGGTAGGGAAACGTTAGTCTCTATAAAGTGCAAACTCAAACTTGTGCTGTTAATTGTTTTAGCAAAACAAACTGGATTTCTTCCATCTGCTCTTTCTCCACATTCACTGATTCAATCACAATTATTTCTACTGCAGCTGAAACTATAAAGATGTGGCATTAATTAAAACTGAGTACATTTAAAGACATGTTTATGACTTTTATGTGTATTTAAAAGACATAAATCTATCCCTCTGTAATGTTTTATAAACTATAAGTCTCATTTTAAAACATGCACTGAACATCTTTATTGCTGTTACAGAAACTATCCATCCAGGTTTGAGGACTTTGTCTCCAATAGTGATCCAGTGAGTCCAGGACCCCCTGCTGTCTACCAGCTGAGAACAAAGAAACAGAAGATTGGATCTCTGACCTCAGTAACTGTTGGTGAAAAACAAGAGACCAAACCAAATAAAACCATCTTACTGGTTGGTGAAACAGGAACAGGAAAATCTACTCTGGTTAACGCTCTGTTCAACTTCGCTGTGGGAGTCAAGTTTGAGGATAACGTCTGGTTTCAGATCATAGAGGAGGATAAAAACCAAACAGAAAGTCAGACATCAGACGTGATCGTCTATCAGATCTTTGGGTTTGAAGGTCAAACTCTGCCGTTCTCTCTGACCATCATTGATACTCCTGGATATGGAAGCACTGGAGGGATGCAAAAAGACAACATTGTCAGTCAAAGATTGTTGGACTTGTTTCGATCAGTAGATGGAGTTCATCAGATCAATGCAGTGGGTCTGGTAATGAAGGCCAGTGAAAACAGACTGAGTGACCGACTGAGATACGTCTTTGATTTAGTGATGTCTCTGTTTGGAAAAAGATCTGGAGAGAAACATTGTAGCTCTGATCACTCACTCTGATGGAAGAACACCTGAAAATGCTCTAAAGGCTCTGGAAGCTGCAAAGATTAAATGTTCCAGAGATGAGATGAATCAACCTGTTCACTTCATGTTTAATAACCAGCAGAAGACACAGAGAGATAAACCTGGTGATAAAAACTCCTGGGACTTAACCAATGAAGACATGGGTCGTTTGAGAGACTTTCTGAAAAACACCAAACCTCAGCCACTGAAAACAACAGTGGAGGTTCTGAATGAACGGATCAGACTGACGGCCTGCATCCAGAACCTGAAGGAGAGAATCAAGCTGAATGAACAGAAACAGAATGAAATCAAACAGATTAAAGAAGCTTATAAGAAACATGAAGATGAGATGAAGAAGAACAAGGATTTCACTATAGAAGTTGATGAGCCCTATAAAGACAAAAGAACCAATCAGGGAGGGATGTGGGGGTTGGTGTTTTATGAAGGAGCCATCACCTGTAATATTTGTAAGGAGAACTGTCACCACCCTGGATGCACACTGGCCTGGTATCCAAAAGACTGTGAGGTCATGAAGTGGGGTTGCTGCACAGTTTGCACCAACAAGTGTCCAGCATCAGATCATGTCAAAGAAGACTGGAAATATGTGACAAAGACCAGAAAAGTTAAAAAAGACCCAGGATGATGTCAAGGAGAAATATGAACAGAATAAAGCAGAATGTGAGAGCAAGGGGAGTGTTTTGGAAAACCTTAAAAAGGAAACCAGCAAACTGACAGGAGAAAAGTTGTTGCAGCTGAAAGAGGCCTATCGTTGTATTATGAAACTGGAGCAGATTGCTATGAACATCAACTCAGGATCCACTTTGGTACATCTGGACTTCCTGATAGAGAAGATGAGGGAACATGGAGACCAAGAAAAGATCCAAGTTCTGAAGAAGCTGAAGAGCAGGATGGAGAAAGAAAATGAAAACCCATCTCTGCTGCAGAAAGCTGGGAAATGGATTTGGAAGCAATAAGATGCTTCACTTTTAATCCTTGCATCAGAGCTCAACATGATGCATCAAAATCATTAGCATTCAGAAAATATATTACTAAATAAAACATAAAAATCCATAGCCATAAACCAAAAATCACCACGTGAATTTATTCAGAAAGGTTTTTTAGTAAAGCTGTTTTTGGAGTTTTGCTTATCAATTTCTTCAAATCTAAACAGCTTAAAATGAGTTTTTCCCTTTTTTAAATGTTTGTATCGTAAACTCAAATGCAGCATATTAGTTTTACTATATAAAGATTTGATTATTTTATTCTAAAGATGATAAAATACCTGTTAGTATAATTTCTTGTATTTTTGTATGTTTCTCCTGTATTATTGCAGTGGATCCTTTTCATTAATACTTTGTCTAAAATAACAGTTTCTGAATTTAGACTGAAATCTTCTAATTTAAGTTTTTACAGCTCTGTGAGGGACCAGACTCAAACGAGGACAAAAAAAGTCTTCAAAGTAGAAAAAAGTTTCAATTTAATTCAGATTTAATGCAAGAATGAGTCAAAGGAAAAGAAACAAATTTGCCCAATACAACTGAGGTCAACTGAACACAAAAACTGGTTTGTATCGTCCAGCCATCCAGTTTCTTAAGCCTTGTCCCCTAATGGGGTCAGGAGGTGCTGCTGCCGAGAGGCAGGGTCACCTGGACAGGTTGCCAATCTGTCGCAGGGGCAACATAGAGACCAACAGGACAAACAATCATACACACACACCGAGAGACCAATTAACCTGACAGTCATGTTTTTTGGACTGTGGGAGGAAATAAAGCCTTTTGGAAAGACCCTGGGTCGGGAATTGAACCCAGGACCTTCTTGCTGCAAGGCAACTGTGCTTCCAACTGTGCCACTGTGCAGCCCTGGGTTTGTATCAGCAGCACCTCAAACAAAAAAACAAGTGTAAATAAACCATTCAGACAGACATTAACTAAAGTATGCACCATCAGAAAATATATGTCTAAATAAAATAATTAACTTAGATTATAAGCTGTAACTAATATAAAGACAAAATAAATACTGACATGATGTGTTGGTAGGAGCATCCTCTACAAGCTCACTGTCTTTCAAAGTGTCACATTTATCTACTGTTCTAAAATACTTAAACTTAAGTTAACATGGATTCTCATCACATATGAGAACAGAATTTCAAATATGTGACATCCTGCACACCAGATGGAAATATTTAGAGGATAGTGTAAGATGAAGACGATTCACTGTGGAAACCTGTTGAGAAAAAAAGCAAAATAAGTCAAAGATATTTAGATTTGTTGTTCTAAACATCATCATGCTGCATTATGTCAAAATAATATGAGTGCTCTTCAACTCATCTTAAAACTCTATAGAATTTCTTTTTTCCATTTTTTTTCTTCATATTAATCAATATGCATTTTAATTTTAAATCATCAGTTTTTTAATGTGTTAAATTCCAAATAATTTGAGGAGAAAAACTTGAAAAAGCTGACAGACAGACAGATGAAGCTTCTGACCAAAGATCTGTTTACTTTAAAATGGCCAAAGTGAAAAAACATTCAGTTTCAGATGACGTGAGGTGTCATGAAAACTGGTATAAGGAGGTGAGATCTGTCCAGTTTTATGCAGAAAACAGATCATAACGGGCCTGAGAGACTGAAGTAATCTTGCATGCTGATTCAATGTTGATTATGGGAAAATGTATTATGTTGAAATATTAATGATTATGAAGTAAGTCAATTCTGAGGTTGATTGTTGATAATTATACAAATCAGTTAAACAATGAATCACAAGTTGGAAGTATAATCATACTGAATCAAAAGTAATGAGTATTAAGGAGTAATGATTGAAGAAATGTATTAAAAGTGATTGTGTTGATGAGTTATTAGTCTGTATAACATATAAAGGACTGAAATCAAATGATAGAAAGCATAGGGACAGTCTTTGGGTGCAAAGGCAAGCCTGGACATGTTCTGGTTATGGCTGGAAAGGCCTGGATGAAATCTGGGAAACGGGCCAGAAAGCCTAATTTAATCAAAAAGAAAGGCAGAAGGGGACGACTGGTGACCAAATATGGATGAGCAGGAGGCCAGGTATGAAGTAATCACATACTTGAGAAATCAAGTAATCTGCTCCCTCATACACAACAGTGGGGGAAAAGAGTATAAATTAGCGGTGGAACAGAGAGCTGGGGTTCTTCGTCTTCACCAAGTGGAACAAGCAACAGCGGGCCAAGAAACCAACGAGGAGCCTCGCCCCGGACCCAGAGGGAAGACAAGTCTCCACTCCACTGAAAAAAGAGACGGGACCCGACGCCCAACAGCTCTGGCTCCTAAATTCGACCGAGGCTCCGCACTCAACCCAAAGATCTCAAGATTTGCTGCAACGGACTTGGGGACCGGACAAAGATCACAAAAGTGATGAAGATTTGGGACGTTTGAAAGACAACTACCAGTCTGCTTTGTTCCTGTTCAAAGGAGGATTCGTCATACCAAGACAAGACTCTGTCCAAGAATATTCAAGCCTTCTGTTGCCGAGATCCTCTACCATCTGGGTATGAGTTGCCTGCACCCAAAAAGTCTTCCTTAGTAAATTGATGGCACAGTTTAGAGAAAGGTGTTAGGAGAGATTTATGTGATTTTATTTAGATTTAAATTTTACTTTTTAGAAACTTGTAACCATTGACAATTAATCTATTTGCCATTTACTCCTGCTTAAAGCTTGCTTAAATAAATAAATATATATATATATATATATATATATATATATATATATATATATATATATATATATATATATATATATATCTAATGAGGTTTGTGGACATTGAAATTAATTGAGTCATTTTATCAGTTATGCTTCTTCTCTTTGATGTAAAACCCAGTGTTCATGGTTCTGGAAAAGTGGTGGCTCCAGACTATTAAAACCAGAGGAATAGCTTCATTTTGCTCGTTAATTTTCCTCTAGTTTCCCAGATCCAAAAGTCTCTGCATGCACAGTGGAAAATAATAAAGAATAACCAGTCAGATATTTCCAGAGCTTCATCCAAAGAATTCAATGCATACAGAATGTTACATCAGCATTTCACCCACAATATCAAGAACTCCAACACATGACAAAACAGAATTACCTGCAAAAAGTTGAAAAGGAAAAACAAAAATGCTTTTTTGGGAATCGCTCACTCGGGCACAAAGCGATTCAATCTTCTGCTGTAAAACAGACCTTTTTATAAGAATGTGTATTCCCTTCATTTAAATATATGCATTAGAAGGTGTGTCTTCCCCTTGTAGGGCTGTTTCTAATGTTAATTTTATTACCTCCTCTGAGACCTGCTAAAAAACCCAAAAGCAACTATATGGAGAGAACAAAGGTCATCCTGAACCAAAAATCTCCCTGTACCAGCCGCCTCCTTTTTACATTCCAGACCAGAATTTATGACCTGTCAGCTAGGCCCTGTTGGTTTTCTGCCTCAGTAATTCAACAAGAAACTGATTTCTATTTTTAAACAAACTGGCACAAAAATCTAATGCCAAATAATAACTATAAATTTGGAACTAAAAACTGCAGGGTTGTCTACTTTTAGAAAAGCTCTTTTAGAATACCTGAAATATTTTAGAAGTAAAATAGTTTCCTAATCCTATTGTAGTCAGTAATATAAATTGCAAGCAAATAGTGTGGTTAATAAACTCAACTAATTCAAAACATGCTGTTAATGCTTAAAGGAAATATCTTAATACATTTGATTATACTTGTAGAAGACTTTTCTTAAAGGTTTTAGTGTTTCACTGAACTTAAACCAGCACAAAGAATTTATTGATCCTGATAACAGATAAACTCCCTGTCTGCAGATCCACTTACAGGGTAGTACAACACTGCCTGTCTGAAAACCCTCCTTAGAAATTTATGTAAAGTTCAGAGAGTCACCAGTTGTTTTAGTTTGGATCTTTATCTAAGTTTACTTAACGTAAAGTCTACTCCAAATATTCATGCTACATCTAATATTTCATATGCCTAAAGGTTGACTGTCTCTACAGTTTGTGCTAACCAGACTTATATTCTCAACAGGACTTTCCTTTAGTTGACATATAAAATAATGACCCTGGGACTCACAAAGTCCCTAAAACTAATCTAGCCATTAACAAGTGCTGGTTATTCTTAGAGAGAGGGCGACCGTTAACAGAAGTGGTTAATGGGGTTATGCAGTTGTGAGGGCTACTCAACTGATTGCCTCTTAACCGAAAAGGGTCATAACTTCTGGATTGTAGGTAGTTAGAGCTAGACGCAGTCTCTCTCGACACCAGCTTAGACAGATTGTCCCTATCAGTCCTTCTGCAGGGTAATACCCAGGTTCTAGGGACTTTCCGGGACCCGGTAGGTCAGGGTGTCAAACTCCAGTCCTCGAGGGCCGCTGTCCTGCAGTTTTTTCGATGTGCCACAGGTATAAAAACACAGAAATGAAATGGCTTAATTACCTCCTCCTTGTGTAGTTAAGTTCTCCAGAGCCTTGTTAATGACCTAATGACCTAATTTATTCAGGTGTGGTGCAGTAGAGGCACATCTAAAAGTTGCAGGACACCTGCCCTTGAGGACTGGATGTTGAGACCCCTGCGTTAGGCGGAGAGCTGGTCAGTAGTCAGCCCAGAGGAGTTGTGAGGGTTAGGGGCGGGGCTGGCTATTGCGTAATAACCAACACAGGATGCGATGCTTCAAGAATAAAGTAAACCAGAAAGGTTATTGCTTCCCAGCAGGACCTTCATAACTTTTATTGGAGTCAAAGATTTGACTGGATTAACAGCAGAAACTGCCGAGTTTCTCCTGAAATGTGACTGAAGTTTCTGTGCTGTGATGTTCTGATGCCATTTCCTCCAAATTAAGTTTTCATGTCTCGGTTCATCCTGGGGATTCTGGACCGTTTGGAAGAAATCAGCACCAAGGTCCAATCAGGGTTTTACTAAATATTTCCATCAATGTTTTGTGATTTACTCCATATATTTTGGGATTGTTTGTTGATTCCTTTTTATAACCTGGATTAGGATTGTTACATGTCATCTAATCTTTTCTCAGCTGGTGAATTGAGTTTTGTTCCGTTTCTGCTAAAGCTTTGCAGTAAATCACAAATAAATGAGAACCAAAGTTGTACATTTGTATTATTTTTTAAATGCGTCTGGGTTCTTTTGACAGTTTAAACACTGGCTGCTTGGAATATCTAAATGGCTCTCACTCCAGTGCGCCCCCTAGAGGTCCTAGAGAAAGACACGTCACAGAGTTTGACCCTCAATGTGGAGATCTGGTTCGTGCAACTCCACCAGTTGAGAACATGAACTAAAACCAATTAATTTTGTCACATACTATAATGTTTTCTTTAATTGACAGTTCAGGTGTAGAGAACCTGAGCAGGTTTATCCGTTTTGTAAAATATTAGCCGGTTACGCCAGTGTGGTGGTGTAACCGGGTCTGCTTCACTCCACTGTACCAGGCCGACCCAAGTAACCCCTCGATTCTGTGTCGTTTATTTATTTATTTTTTTAATGAAGACAAGGAGTTTCTGGGTGATCAGGCACTTTATTTCCTGAACGAGAACAAATCGGGTTGGGAAAAAATGCAGCGGCTCATCTTCACTCAGCACACCACAACAGAGCGTTATGGATCCAAACTGAGACTCTAAAAATGACAGGAAGTTCTGTAAATGTAAACCACAATAAAACCTCAGAGAAGAAATGAATGGAAATAACATTTATTACAGTTCTGCAGTCATTTCATACATCATCTCCCTAAAAATGGAAAACAAATTATACAGAGATGAAAAGTACAAAACTTCTTCCTCTGTTTTGTTTCAAAGCAAAAACTAAAGTCAGACTAAAGAATCAGAAATGACAGATTAACGCTGCCCTCCTGCAACAAGATTCAGTTTCTGCTGCTTCACAAACATCATGTAGAGATTATCATTGTTCTGAAACCTTTATGGTAACAAACTGGATGATAATCTCTGGATTATGAAGCTCTGATGAACCAAAGTGTTTGGAACTGAACTGAACAGAAAGTCTCTAGACCAGATTAAAATCTGCTGGGATTAACGATGGACAACATGGACTCAGATTATTATCACAGGATTTTCTGGTATTTACTGGATCATAAAAGTGATGATAGAAAGTATAAACACAGCATTGATCAGGGGAATAGTCAAAGCAACACTAATAAACACTTAGCAGGAACTGAAAAGGTCGTTTCAGATTCATTCAGTAGTTCAGTTTTATCACTCAGCAGCTAAAAATAGACGCATTCAATTAAACATGTTGACATTAATTTCTGCTGTCATGGAAACAATAGTTGGAAAGTCAGAGATGAAGAGTCTCCAGATGATCAGATCATCTCCAGTTTCCTCTTTAAAACTCACAGTTTCAATCTGATCAATAAGTTTTGATTTGGATCATCAGAGCTGCTGCTTGATCACTGAGATCTTCATCGGTTCCATCTTTAAGGTTTTAATAGTCTCAAAGAATGGAAACATCTTGTGAGTGAAGGTGTGTGTGAAGGTGTGTATGTGTGTGTTAGTATCCAGATCAGAGAAGGACAGCTTTCCTCTGTCCCAGTCCAGATTCACTCTGATCCTCTGGAGATTCTTCTGGACGGAGAGACGAGTGAGAGGAGCTGGTGGAGAACATGCTGAAAATTTACCTTCATAAAACTGAATAACCAAACATCCAGACTTCATGTATCCCTTCCTCTGAACAGATTCTTCTAACACACCAAGTATCCAGTATGAACTGTCTCCAACATCAACATCCCAGCTGTGGTTCCCTGAGTTAAAACCATCAGAACTCAGAACAGACCAGCAGTAATAATCAAATCTCTCTGGATTATCAGGAAGCTGCTGTTTCTCTCCTACAGTCAAACTGGTCAGATCTTCAGACAGATGGAGTTCTGAACCAGCCGTGTTTGGGTCCAGAACCAGAGGAGTGTAGGTCACCATGGTCTCCATGTTGCTCCAGATGTTGAAGGCCAGGTTGCCCAGATGTTTGGCCTGGTCTATCAGAGCTCCTGAGGGCAGCTGTGGATCCTCCAGCAGGGGGCAGCGCTGGACTCTTTCCACTGCAGCCTTGTAGTTGTGCAGGAATGAGACGTCTGCAGCTCTCAGCTCCTCCTCTGTGGCTCTGACTGTGTCTGAAAGAGCTGCTATCTCTCTGCTCAGAGCCTCCATCTTCTCCTTCATCATCCCTCTCTTCTGCTCCTCTTCCTCCCTCAGTGCAGCCAGCCTGGCCTCCTCTTCCTCTGCTAGAAACTGATGAAGCTGCTTAAACTGCTCCATAATCTGCCTCTCTGTGTGTCGGGCCTGGACCTTCAGGTGTTCTGCTGTCTGATCAAACTCCTTCTGAACTTTCTTCCTGAGCTCCAGCTTCTTCTTTAAAGGCTCCAGAGTTTCCTGAAGCTTCTTCTTGTGTTGCTCAGCAGCTTCATTGATGGGTCTGAATCTGTGCTTGGTGTGTTTTTCTGAATCTCTGCAGACGAGACACACTGGCTGCTGATGGTCCAGACAGAAGAGTTTGAGTTTCTCAGAGTGCAGACTGCAGAGATCCTCTGAAGCTCTCTGCTCTCTCTGCTGTAAGAAAGTCTCACACAGATTCTTCAGAGCCAGATTTAAAGGTGGTTCCTCTTTAGAAGATCTCCTTTTACAAACTGGACACTCTCTTCCTGGTTTCTCTCTCCAGTATTTCTGCAGACACTCCTTACAGAAGCTGTGGCTGCATGACAGAAGAACCGGATCCTTAAATATCTCCAGACAGACCCGGACAGCAGAGATCATCGTCTGATCTGGAAGCCATTTTGTCTCAGAGTGAAGCTGAAACCACAGCAGACAGAACATCAAACCAGGAAGTCAGTTTCTCTCCTGTAGAAACTTTCTGAACTTACTTTCACTTTGATCTGCTTGTTGTTCCTCCTGCAGCAGTCTGTGTTCCAGTGTCTAGTTGCTCAGTTCTCTCTCTGTTCTCCTTGTTCAGTTTGATTTCAGTCGGAGACGAAGGCAGGTGTCAAAGGTCATCCTCAGGGTGTTTACTCAATCAGTTTTTCTCTCAACTGTTTCCTGTTCATTTTTTCCAAGACTTCCTGTTGGAATTCCAGTCTGGAGAGCAGAGATGTGGCGCCCTCTACAGGATTTTATGTAAATCTACATTTTCAGAAAAGCTATGGCACTGGAGGTTGAAGGTCATGTTTGGTGTGAGTAAAATTTTCCTTCTTTCAAAAAAATAGTTTTTAGAATCTGAAATGTTTTTTTCACACTGAAGCTTAAAATAGTAATTCTTTAAATATGACACAAAATATTGTAAATGCAAAAAATAAAATATGTATGAGAATAATAAATTAAGTAAATAGAAATAAAATCTACTGCAGTAGAAAAAAATACCCAGTATTGATTAAACTCTTCCATTGATGCTGCAAAGAGCAACAGACATTATTAGTCTTTATTAAAGCCGACTGACTGATAGATGAAGATTTTAGAGAATCAAACTGTTGCTTCAGTTACTGCATCTGATCCAGGTGGTTTCTGTCTATGTGTTTCTGTGTGTATGTGTGTTTGTGTAGGGGTGTGTGTTTCTGTGTGTGTATTTGTGTGTGTGTGTGTAGGTGTGTGTGTGGCTGTGTGTGTGTGTATGTGTGCGTGTGTGTGTGTGTGTGTGTGTGTGTGTGTGTGTGTGTAGGGGGTGTGCGTGTGTGTGTGTATTTGTGTGGGGGTGTGTGTGTGTGTGTGTGTGTGTGTGTACCTTGTCATGGTGTGCAGTCAGTGTCTGTCCACTACAGGATGGAGGAGATTCTCCCTTCACCTCCCATTTCTGCCACTGCAGCTTCTCTGAAACGCAGAGAGACAAAGAGATTCCCTACTAACCAGAACCACAAGCCCAAAAGTTTCCTTTTGGTTTTTTGCTCTGAATTTAGTCTTA
>CAJVRI010001131.1:0-17558 GCA_911649635.1 Poeciliopsis gracilis
ACTTTCCAGAGTTTACCATCACCGTTGGTGTATTTTCCATCACGATGCAGCAAACACCAGATTCCATTTCTGGTGAAGAAGATATCTTTCCCTTCCTGTCAACAGACTCTTTAACCAAACCGATTAGCCAGTATGGATGATCTCCCACCTCCACCTCCCAGCTGTGTTTCCCTGAGCTGAAGCCCTCAGAACCAAAAACACTGACATACTCCGTGTTTCTCTCTGGATTATCAGGAAGCTGCTGCTCTGTTCAGATCATCAGACAGGTGGAGCCATCCATTCGCAGTGTTTGGGTCCAGAATGACGGGACTGAACTTCACCTTGTCCTTCATCTTCTCCCAGACTCTGAAGGACAGGTTGCCCAGGTGTTTGGCCACATCTATCAGAGCTCCTGGGAACAGCTGTGGATCTGGCAGTGACCTCTGACCTCTGGCTCTGCTCTGAGTGTCTTTATAACTGCTGAGGAACGACACGTTGTCTTTCTGCAGCTCTTCTTCAACAGCAGAGATACTGTCTGACAGAGAGGAGATCTGCTGCTCAATCCTCTTCATCTCTCTGCTGATAGTCTTCCTCTTCTGCTCCTCTTCCTCCCTCAGAGCTGCCAGTCTGGACTCCTCTTCCTCTCTCAGGAACTGGTGGAGCTTGTTGAACTCTGCTCTGATCTGTGTCTCTGTGGACAGCAGCTGCTTCTTGGAGTGTTGAATCACATCATCGTATGTTTTCTCCACTTGTTTGTGTTTGTTCCTCTTGTCCTGCAGAGACTCTAAGTCCGATTTCAGCTGCTGCTTCAGATCTCTGACTGCTTGTTCAATAGGAACCACTTTGTGACTCTGGTGGAGAGAAAACTCACAGACAGGACACACAACTCTCTGCTCGTCTTCACAGAACAGTCTAGGGTCTTCTTGGTGTTTACTGCAGACCATCAGCTGCTTTTCTCCTTTTTCTGTCTCTGATGATCCAGATTTCTGTCTTCCAGTGAAAGAATCAGCCAGTTCCTTCAGAGAGGAATTTATTTCTAGATTATCCTTAGAAGATCTTCTTTTGCAGATGGGACAGTTCTTGTTTCCAGTTTGTTCCCAGAATTTCTGCAGGCAGCTTGAACAGAAGCTGTGGTTGCAGCTCAGAGACACAGGATCTCTGAAAGTCTCTGAACAAACATGGCAGCTCAGGAAACGTTCAAGATAATCTCTCTCTGCCATTTTGTATTGAATTATTTCAACAGTTCGACTCACCAAAAGTTTCAGCTGCTTCTTCCTAAAATCTTCCAAACATTTGTTGGTTTTTTAGCGGAGCTTTAAAATCAAGTCATGGCGTCTCAAACCTCTTCAAAATGTCTGAGTTTTTGTACTTTGACCTGTGCCATGCTAGATAAGACAATCTGCTGTGAGTATTTTCATCCAACAGGTGGTGCTGTTGTAGGACTTTTCACAATTGGACAGCAGCATTCTGGTTATTATACTGTCACATTAGGCTGTTTTGTTTTTTTACCATTCACTTTTTACATTGTGACATGAAGTAAACAGATAAATGTATTTTGTAAAATCACATTGTTTTTTCTGACATGACGGTTTCATTAATAAGTTCAGCTCTAGTTCCTCTCCAGTCATTCAGAGTTTTTTAGAACAGGATCAGAAGAGAAAGTGATCGATGTGAGAAATATCAGCTGTGAAGGAAGAAAACTAGTTCAGATGTTATAAATGAGGCTTTTTGGTTTTTTTCAATATTTAAAGGTCAGATTGTTTCAAACCAAACTGTGGATTCTGCCACCAGCCCAGTTCACCAGATCACATTAACTTCACTCTCTAAAATTGAATAAAACCTTTGACACGTTGGATGATCTGAGTATTAAATGCAAAGTTGATGTTTAACCCTGATGTTTATGATCATACTTAGTGCTGCACATTGACCCTTGACTCTCTGTTCAGATGGATTTCCCTGCAATTTAAGCTTTATTATCCTCCAACAAGGAGGAGCTGCTGGAGTTCAGCAGGCTGCACAGAAACATGAGGACTCTGGACCCGGTTCTGCTCTGGACCCGGTTCTGCTCTGGACCCGGTTCTGTTCTGGACCCGGTTCTGCTCTGGACCCGGTTCTGCTCTGGACCCGGTTCTGTTCTGGACCCGGTTCTGCTCTGGACCCGGTTCTGCTCTGGACCCGGTTCTGTTCTGGACCCGGCTCTGCTCTGGACCCGGTTCTGCTCTGGACCCGGTTGGTTGGTAACCAAACCACATGCTAACCCCTCCCGGTTTATCTTGTACTCAGATGATAGTTCCCAGCCTGCAGGCGTCTCCGTACCTCACACCCGGGTCCCTGAACGCCCCTTTGAAGTTTCCAGTAAGGAAATTCAGAATCTTTGAATAATTTTAAACAATTATTCTTAATGTCTGTTTTGTTGCATGTTTTCATTTCCATCTCTTTAAATAAACTCCTGACAGAGATGAATCAGAACATTTACATGAATCCCTGTCCAGTTCACTGCAGATCCGTCCTGAACTCACTGTCAAATATTTACTGTTGATCCAGGAGAAGAAACGGTTTCGGATCAGAGCTGGTTTTGGACTTTGGCATGTTGAACAGAACAATTCCTGCAGCAGCTTGATGGTCCAGAGATCAGAACATCAAGTTCTGGACCGAGTTGTGATCCTTCACAGGAACCATGGACAGGGCTAGAGGTCCAAACTGAAGGATCCAGGCTGCAGCAGAACCAGGAGACTCTGGAAGAGACCATCTATTTTTATATCTGTGAAAGATGAAGCAGGTTTTTGTTTTTTCCAACATTATTTTTATTGGGGTTTTTTCAACATTTTTTTAATATACAACACTTAAATGTGCTCTCATATATATATATATAAAAAAAAAAAAACATCCAGAATAATTAATTTTTTTTTTCCAAAACCCAACTTGGCATGGACTTATAGACATAAGTCCATGGCAGTAGTAATCCTTCTGGACATATGATGTCTGTCCGGATATAAACCTAGAATAAACAATTTGGGGTCCAGAATTAGTTTTATACCTAGTGTAGTCTCCAAAGCTTGTTTAATCTCTCTCCAGAATTGTTGAACTTTCTTGCACGTCCAGACACAATGGAAGAACGTCCCCTTTTCTTCCCCACATCTAGTACACAGGTCTGGGATGGCTCCGTTGTACCTATTGAGTTTTTCAGCCGTCACATATATTCTCATTAGCCAATTATACTGCAATACTTTGAGGCGTGTATTAATAGTTTGTATTTGTGCCACAAATACAAACGACAGAGGACTTGCCGACAGTCCTCTGTCGGCAAGTTTTTCTGTAAATCCTCCTTCCAGGCATTAAGTTTCCGCAAAGAAGACTCAGAGGATCCCTCTACTAACACACTATATAGTTTGGAAATAATTCCTTTTCTAGAGCAGTCCTTTTTCATTTCGATTTCCAAGGTGGACATTAGAGGGATGGATTCACGTTGATTTTGAGACTGTCTAATAAAACTCCTCACCTGTAGGTATTTAAAATAATGTTTATTTGGGATATCGAATCTGGCCCTTAACTCTCCAAATGACATCAAAACCCCATCCTCTGATCTCACAAGATCTCCTATCATCTTTAACCCTTTATCAGCCCATTTCCTAAAACCAGAGTCCACCCTGCCTGGGGGGAAAAACTGGTTACCCCGTAACAGACTGAAGCGTGATAAAGAGGAAGAATCACCCAGGTATCTCTTAACTTGATACCAAACCGAGATCATATTTCTCACTATAGGGTTTTTTCTATTATTTTTCAGCATTCTGATTTTTGCTGAGTAAATATATTGGGGGTAAAGGAGGCGACACCAAGCAATTTTCAATATTCACCCAAGGCAAGGCAAAACTATCATTAAAAAAATACATCATTGACCTCAATTGAGCTGCCCAGTAATACCAAAGTGGATTAGGGCACCTGAGGCCTCCTCTATCATACGGTAAGTACAAAAGTGCGTGGCGAAGCCTTGGCCGTCTATTATTCCACAGAAAACGTATGAAAATAGTTTTTAGGGACGAAAATAACTTGGAAGGAGGCGGCAATGGGACGTTCTGAAACAAATACAGAAGTCTGGGCATTATATTAGATTTAAGAACATTGATTCGTGCTAAAAGTGACAAGGGTAGACTGTTCCATCTATCCACTAAGGCAGCTATTGAGTCTATCATGGGGTTATAGTTAACCGCCACAATGTCATTTATATGTGGTACTATTTTAATTCCTAAATATGTAAAACAATCTGCCTTTTTGAATTGGAATGAATTCCCAATTCATTCCAATTGGGATGGTCATTCCTTTCATGTGAGTTAAGTAACATTAAAGAAGATTTATCTTTATTTACTTTATACCCTGATATTCTTCCAAATGTATCTATAAGATCTAGCAAAGCTGGAATAGAGTATTTCAGTCTCTCCAAAAAAAGAATAACATCATCAGCAAATAAGGCAATTTGCTGATGATGGCCTATTGTCAAACCAGTTATGTTTTGCAAAGGCAAATGGTTCTATTGCCACAATAAATAATAAAGGGGACAAGGGGCACCCTTGTCTACAACCTCGCTTAATTTTAAAATGATTTAGATATTACTCCGTTTGTTACTATTTCAGCATAAGGCTCATTGTATAAGAGTTTAACCCATTGGCAGAAGATGTCCCCACATCCAAATCTGTTCAATACCTCAAATAAATAGGGCCATTCAACTCTATCAAAAGCTTTTTCAGGGCGTCCCAATGATAACAAGGCAGTGTCCGCTCTTTCTTCCATGGTATAAAGGATATCCAGCACTCGTCTCACATTATGAAATCCCTGTCTTCCTACAATAAACCCATTTTGATCACTAGTAATTATTTCAGGCAATATTCTCTCCAGTCTTTCGAGCAAGAATTTTACAAAGAATCTTTAAGTCAACATTGAGAAGACTTATTGGTCTTAAATTCTCACACTTGTTGCAAGGTTTGCCAGGTTTGGGCAATAATGTAATCAAGGCTCCTCTCAGCGAGACCGGAAGAATTCCTTTTTCAAATGAATCTAAATACATGTCCAAAAGAGGGGTTATCAATTTCGCTTTAAATTCCTTATAAAATTCTGTCGGCAGCCCATCTGGGCCCGGGGCTTTCCCTGATGTCAAGTGGTCTATTGCTGTAGATATTTCCTCTTTAGTTATGGCTGCACTAAGATTTGTCCTCATTGATTCTGAGATGTTGGCCATCTGGAGGCCTTCTAAGAAAATATTTTGCTCTTGTTCCTTATGCGTTATGTCCGAACTATATAGTTTTTTTTTTTAAAAAAACCTTAAAGATTTCATTCATTTCTAATGGGTCGGTAGTAATCTGTCCCTCATTATCTTCTACTAAGGAGATAGTTTTCTCATTTTGTAATTGTCTGAGTCGCCAGGCTAATAATTTCCCAGGTTTTTCCCCTTGGTCATAGAACGACTGCTTGAGACGTAAAAGTTGTGAGGCAGCTTTAGAAGCAGACATTTCGTTATACTGTGCTCTTAGGATCAGAAGCCTCTTGTGAGTATTTGGGCATAGCGTTTGATAGAAATCCTTCTCTAGCAAATCAATCTCTGTTGCCAATTTTTTTGTTTTTTGGTATGTTTGTTTTGCCTTATAACTCGTAAAGCTAATTATTTGACCCCTTATATAAGCCTTAAAGGCTTCCCACCTTGAAGAGGGTGGTGTTTCATCTGTATTAATTTCAAAGTAGATGTCGATGTGATTAGATATGAAACGCACAAATTCTGGGTCCATGAGCCATTTTTGTTTAAATCTCCACCTAGGAGGGTCCCTCCTTAGTTTTAAATCCTCATAGATAAGTGAATTTGGCGCATGATCAGAAATTAAAACGCTATCATATTGACAATCTTTTATTTTATGTCTCAAGGTAGCAGAGACTAGGAAGTAATCAATCCGTGAATATGACTTATGAGTACTTGAATAACACGAGTATTTTAAATCCTTGGGATTCATGTCCCTCCAAATATCTACCAGGTTAAGTTCTCTCATAAAGTATTGAATTGTTTGTCTACTTTTAGAATGGGAATTATCAGAGCCTGAACTTCTATCCAGTTCTGGAGTCATTGTGCAGTTAAAATCCTCTGCCAGAATATAGCTGCCAGATAAAGAGGAAATTGTAAGGAAGAGATCTTGAAAAAACCTTGGATCGTCAGCATTTGGGCCATAAATATTTACCAGATTTATTTTTTCTGCAATAAGTATGCCCTGTAGAATAATGTACCTCCCAGCCTTATCCTTAATAACCCTTGTCACATGAAATGGTATAGATTTATGAATCAATATCATAACCCCTCTTGCTTGGGAAGTAAAGGGTGCTGAATATATACTGCCCTGCCACCTCCTGCCTATCTTCACCTCCTGACCCGATAACAGGTGAGTTTCCTGAAATAACACAATATCCGAGTGCATAGATTTCACCCTAGTCATCACTTGTTTGACTTTTTTTAGTTTCTGTAATCCCCTGCAGTTCCAAGAAGATATCTTAATACCTAAACCACCGATCATACTGTACAGCACTTAATGGGCTTCCTAGTATTCCCAAACTATCTAAAGCCAAAGAAATCAAGAACATCTGGGTGTGACCAACTACACCCCTATTAACCATGAACACTGAACAATAAACCCCTCTTGAACCTTGTTTCCCACCCCCCTCCCCTCTAATGCACTGGTATCCATCTAACAGCTGAAGGCTGCTCCACACAATGGTGAGGATCAGCCGGCTGTGCCTGATTATTTTTCCCTCTTGTACCACACTACCTAAGAAATTCGTAGCTAATTACATCCAAAAAAATGAGACCAGTGAATAAAGAATAGGATTTTTGCCATGAGCCTCTGGGATGGCAAACATAAAATATGGCATGCTTAATCTTAACTTTTATATATATTACTTAGCTTTAGGTACAGTAATTGTCCATCCCTGTTAACATATTACGATGTAATGAAGCCCTCATTGTCTCATCCAGGTCCGCTTTCTGTTTTCAGAGTCCTTACAAAGTTCTCTGCTTCAGCTGGTTGGTTAAAGATGCGAGACTGGCCTTTGTGTGTCACCAGTAGTCGAGCAGGGTGGATTATGCCGTATCTTATCCCCATGGCGCGGAGTTGTTGTCTCACGCCGTCAAAACTCTGCTGCACACCTGCTGCAAGGTCTTCATAAAATCTCACCGGATGATTCTTGAATAGGATCTGACCCTTTGCTCTGGCAGCTCTTACCACAGTAACTTTATCCCTGTAATTTAAAAACTTCACAATAAGAGTCCTAGGTGCCACGGTGTTTGTGCTTTTCTGACCAAGCCGGTGCGCTCTCTCCAGCGTCAGAGTGTTGTGTAACGGTGCCAGGTTCAGAGCCTCCGGTAACCATTTCTCCAAAAAGGCGCAGGCGTCCTCTCCCTCCGCGCCCTCGGGGAGATTAACCAGTCTCAGGTTAGATCGCCGCGATCTGGTCTCCAAGTCCAACACTTTCCCTTCGAGCTCTTTATTTTTGCTTTCAAGGACTTGGACCTTAGCTTGTAGACTGGTGATGTTGTCCTCTGCCGCAGATATCCGCACTTCCGCCTCACCAACCCGTTCGGCACATTCGTTAACATCTCTTTTAACACTCGCTATAGCTGACAAAATCCCATCTAATCTGGAGGAGAAATCTGATTTCAAGTTTGCAATTGCAGCCAATATTGCCACCGACCCAGCTTCAGCCGTCCTATTCTTCTCATTCGACGGGCAGTTTTCCTCCTCCGTTGGCTCGACATGCTAGCATTAGCCTCGCTATTTGCAGCGCTAGCTTCAGAGCTCACCTTAGAAGTAAAGTCAGATAACTTCGGTTGAGACGATTTGCTTGAGTTCTTGCTGGGCTTCTTTTGTGAGAGAGGCATCACAGCTATTATAAACGTCATTCACTGATACTTGTAACGCGTATTTTCCAGGATTTCACAGAAAGGTAGCGGAGCCCAAGCGAACACGTCCTCTCAGCAAGCCGCCATTACCGGAACCCCTCATGAAGCAGGTTTTTGATGTTATTCCCTGAATCCTGACTCAGTAATATGACAACAGGAAGATATCAGGAAAACCTTGTTAGCAACGGCTTCACACATTTAGATGGTGGATCTTATGGAAGTAAATATGTGCCATCGGAGTTGAATAAAAAATGCCTCTGAAATTTCAACGTAAAAAAATTCAGTGTCATTATTTGTAGGTGAAAAAAAATTCAGTGATAAAAAATTCGCTGTAAAAAAATTCAACGTCTAAAAAATTCGCTGTTAAAATTCAACGTCTAAAAATTCGCTGTTAAAAAATGGCAAGGTTACTTCAGGTCACAGACATGCGCAATGGACGTCAGATTTCAACACCCAGCCAATCACAAGACGCCACGTCATGTAGAGGAAACACCAGCATCGCCGAGGCTGGCGACTATGGAGGCGAACGCTAACCCAACGGTGAGTTTAATGTTGTGGTGTTAATGTTATGCATGGTTAAAAACTACAAATGGCCACCTGCGATGACATCATAAAAGGGAGCGCCAGGCTCAAGCAGGCAGGTGATGCTGATTGTATGATGAAGCCTGTACGTGTGGTTTGGGAGATCGGTGAATAAACCGTTACCGATGACACAGTTGGACTCATGCACTGTTATTTCTAAATAACACGACATGGTGTCAGGAGTGCTGCAAGTCATCGTGAAGCTGTGACTCTATTCGGCTGCCGGAGACATGGCGGATGACAACGTACAGAGAGTCGCTTCTGTTGGTCCAGGTGCAACGTTCAGTATCCAGCCGCCAGAGTCTTTCGACTTCACCAAGCCACAGGAGTGGGCCAAGTGGATCCGAAGATTCGAACGGTTTCGTCTGGCAAGTAACTTGAACTCCAGTTCTGAAGAGAATCAAGTTAACACGCTTATCTATTGCATGGGAGACGAAGCAGACGATGTTCTGCGGGGACTAGCGTTACCAGATGGGCAAAGAAACACGTATCAAGGAGTTCGTGATGGCTTCCAAGCTTTCTTTGTTGTCAAGAAAAATGTTATTTATGAGCGAGCCAGGTTCAACATGCGCAAACAAGAGGAGCATGAAACCGTGGATGCATTTGTTACTTCACTGTATGCGCTAGCAGAACATTGTAGTTATGGAGCGCTACATGATGAACTGATTCGCGACAGGCTGGTGGTGGGACTGCAAGATAAAAGATTATCTGAACGAATGCAGCTCGACCCAGATTTGACACTAGAAAAGGCCATTTTTTCAGCAAGACAAAGTGAAGAGGTGAAACGGCAGCAATCCTGTCTGCGCAGCGATCCCAGAACAGACACAGAAAATGGAAAGTCTGTCGACAGGGTGTACAAAAGCAGCGTTAAGCATGTCAAGGCTAAATACCAACCCAAGTTGCACACTACTGCAAATAACAAAAGGGGAATTTCTCATTGTTATAAGTGTGGCAGCTCTCCATCCCATCCCAAACGTGACTGTCCAGCAAATGGGGGAAAATGTCATTTATGTGGGAAAAAAAGGACACTTTAAGAGGGTGTGCAGAACACTCAACACTGTACATGCAGTTGAGGAAGAGGATGATTTTTTGTTTTTAGGCAGCATCTCAAATGGAGATGAACCTTGGAGGGTGGATGTTGAAATAAATAACAGAAACATCTCATTCAAGATTGACACTGGTGCTGATGTTACGGTTCTGCCATACTCCATGTACAAAGACATCTACAGAGACAAGATTCCACCTCTTCTGAAAAAACCCACCAGGCAGCTGCTGGGACCAGGGAGGAATGCTCTAGATATTGTGGGGGTTGCTGAGATGTTGATGAAAAAAGGAGATAAAGAGGTACAGGAAAGTGTGTACATTATGAGACACCTGCAAACTGCACTTTTGGGTAGACCAGCCATTCAGAAGCTGGAGCTTCTAGCTAGATTAAATGAGATAACTGCTGAAACATTAAAAACGACCTATCCAAAGCTATGCAGTGGTCTGGGAGAGGTGAGACAGCCTTATGCCATCAAACTGAAACCAGGGGCTCAACCATTTTCATTAAAGACACCCAGAAGGATTCCACTTCCTTTGATGGACAAAGTTAAACAAGAACTGTCCCGTATGGAAAGTTTGGGTGTGATCAGCAGAATTGAGGAGCCAACTGAATGGTGTTCAGGAATGGTGGTTGTTCCCAAAAAGACAGGTGCTGTACGCATATGTGTTGACCTCACAAAGTTGAACGAGTCTGTTTGCAGAGAGAAGTATATTCTTCCCTCTGTAGATGAAACACTTGGTAAGCTAGCAGGAGCAAAAATTTTCAGTAAATTAGATGCTAATATGGGTTTCTGGCAGATTCCTTTAACTGAAAATACTGCGAAATGTACAACTTTTATTACACCTTTTGGTCGTTATTATTTTTAAACGGCTACCCTTTGGTATAGCTTCTGCCCCTGAGCATTTCCAGAACAGAATGGTAACAGAGGTTACAGAGGGACTAGATGGTGTGGTTTACCATATGGATGACGTGTTAGTGTGGGGGGAGAACACAGGAGGAGCATGATGTTCGTCTGCATACTGTTCTTGGAAAAATTCAAGAAGCTGGTATTACACTGAACATTGATAAATGTGATCTTTCAAAGCAGAGTGTAAAATTTTTGGGCCACATTATCTCTGTTAATGGGGTTAGTCCTGATCCCAAGCAAAACACAAGCTGTGAGAGAGATGAAAGAACCACGAAAATGTGAGTGAGCTAAGAAGCTTCCTTGGAATGGTTAACCAGCTGGGGAAGTTTATTCCAAAGTTAGCAGAACGAGACAAGCCTTTGAGGGATCTTTTATCAAAGAAAAACTGCTGGATGTGGGGAGTTGATCAGGCCAGAGCATTTAAAGAACTGAAAGAGATGCTTTCATCCCCCCCCCCAGTGTTATGCATGTATGATGCTAACCGGGAAAGTAAAGTTTCAGCAGATGCGTCTGCTTATGGTCTGGGGAGTGTACTGCTGCAAAAAATGGGGGTCAAGAATGGAGACCTGTTGCATATGTGTCGCGATCTCTAACACAGACTGAGCAGAGATACGCACAGGTGGAAAAAAGAAGCTTTGAGTCTTACTTGGGCTTGTGAAAGGTTCAGTAATTATCTCATTGGCAAACATTTCCAAATGGAGACTGATCATAAACCACTTCTGAGTCTGTTGAGCTGTCAGATGTTAGATGCTCTTCCACCACGTATTCAGCGTTTTTAGAATGCGTCTTATGAGATATTCCTATTCCATCTCGTATGTGCCAGGGAAACATCTGTGGACAGCTGACACATTGTCGCGTGCCCCTATGTCAGAAAACTTAACGGCAACAGAAACAAAGTTGGTAGAAGACTCAGATATTTATGTGGATAGTGTGATGCAAAACCTGCCCACAAGCACTGGTTATCTGGAAGAACTAAGGGAGGAGTTGAAAAGGGACAGCATATGTGCACGTGTGATGCAGTTGTGTGAGGAAGGATGGCCTACACACTACAACAGTGAACCAGCACTCAGACTGTATTGGGCTGAAAAGGCATTTCTTACAGTGAATAATGGTCTTTTGTTAAAAGGAGAAAGACTGGTTATTCCTTCAACTATGAGAAATGATGTGCTCATGAGATTACATGAAGGACATCAGGGAGTGGTGAAGTGTCGAGAACGAGCACGGCAGTCTGTGTGGTGGCCTGGACTGAGCCAGCAGATAAAAGAGCTGGTTCTAAAATGCCACACTTGCAGCAGAGAGAAGGAAAATCATCCGGAGCCATTGATGCCATCACAGTATCCAGACAGACCATGGAAAAAACTTGGGGCTGATCTGTTTACTTTGAAAGGGCAAAATTATATTCTGGTTGTGGATTATGCATCAAGATTTGTGGAAATTGCACAACTGAGTCCCACAAGATCAGCAGATGTGATTCCTCATTTGAAATCTATGTTTGCACGTCATGGCATTCCAGAAGAAATGATCACGGACAATGGTCCTCAGTTTTCCTGTGCTGCTTTCGCTACATTTGCAAAGTCATATGGGTTTCACCATATTACAAGTAGCCCAAAATATCCACAAAGTAACGGAGAAGCTGAACAGGCCGTGAAAATAATAAAGAACTTGTTGAAGAAAGCCGCTGATCCATATCTCGCCTTACTCGCCTACAGAGCAACACCACTTTGGAATGGGTACAGTCCAGCAGAGCTTCTTATGGGAAGAAGACTTCGGACGACGGTGCCAATACTTCCATCTTTGTTGAGGCCAACTCTTCCCAATTGTAAGATTGTTGCTCAAAAAGAAAAGGAGAGAAGGATAAAAGATGCAGAGAGATATGATTCTCGCCACAGAGCAAGAGTTCTCAGCAAACTTACTCCAGGACAAGATGTGTGGATTAAAGATCAAGGTACAAGTGGAACAGTGGTTACCAGTCATTCTACTCCACGCTCATATATTGTGGAAGGACCTCATGGGTCGATTAGGCGAAATCGTCGTCATCTGGTTGCCATGGAGCCTTCGACAGAGCTAGAAGTACCGGAAGGTGATGTTGCTGCAGAACAAGTACAACCGAGTTTTGAAGAACCTCCACAGCAGAGCCTTCCTGAACTTTCACCTACTCCTAGAACCAGGTTTGGGAGACGGGTTGTGAAACCAGATAGACTGAATTTGTAGATAAAGGAAATATGCTAGAAGTTGAGAATGATTAAATATGTATTTCTATTTATATTTTTTTTGTTTAGCTCTAGGTAGGAACAGACCTTCCAGCCACAGAGGCAGAATAATCCTCTAAGGTCTGCTGAATCAATGGTAGTCCACCCATTGATTCTAGAGAGGAGATGTGGTGTTAATGTTATGCATGGTTAAAAAACTACAAATGGCCACCTGCGATGACATCATAAAAGGGAGTGCCAGGCTCAAGCAGGCAGGTGATGCTGATTGTATGATGAAGCCTGTACGTGTGGTTTGGGAGATCGGTGAATAAACCGTTACCGATGACACAGTTGGACTCATGCACTGTTATTTCTAAATAACACGACAAATGCTTTCATATTTCTGTAGTATATTTCATTTTGCGCCTGAAGTTTGATACATTATCTTAAAGCTCGATTTAAAGCACGGGTTTGGTTTGGTCCGTTGTTAATCTTACAGCATGTAGCGCTGGCATATAACTTCTCGCTACCTGCTAGCATCCAGCCCCTCTCCGCTGCCCCCACACCCAGTTTCCTCCGTTTTATTTAAAAAAGAAATAAACTTGGATCTTTAAAGAGAACTGATGGGTGGCGACTTTCTGGGTTGTTTGTATGTTGTCTTGGGTGAAAACTAAGAAGTGACTGAAACAATACCTGGGCCATTTACATTCTATTCTTCAGGCTGTGATGGTGAGTGTGGTTGAAAGCTGGTGCTAATGTCACAGGTGTCAAAGTCCAGTCCTCGAGGGCCGCTGTCATGCAGTTTTTAGATGTGTCACACTACAAAACGCTGGAATGAAATGGTTTAATTACCTCCTCCTTGTGTAGATCAGATCTCCAGAGCTCTGCTAATGACCTAATTATTCTATTCAGATGTGGTGCAGCAGAGGCTCATCTAAAAGCTGCAGGGCCGTGGCCTTCCAGGACTGGACTTTGACCCCAGGCTTATGTATGTCCATTTAGGACACAATGATGGTCACAAGCATTGACTACACAGAAATTGTCTTCCAAAGGAATTTGGCATGTTTTAACGCTTACTTTGTATTAAATACGTTTTTAAAAAAATTAACTATATATACATTTTTTACCCTGACCTTACTTTGGTATTTGTTTTTGATGCACTCAATCTTCAATTACTACATGAAATTTAAACTTTTTCCTGTAACTACATTAACTTATTGTTTTTTTTTTCTCTTAGACTGGAATTCATATGCGATGCTTCAAAGGCCATTCCTCGCTGTGCAGACCATCTCCTCCAAAAAACCTGCAACGGAGAACCCTTTGCTGTTGAAGATGGACTTGAGTCAGCCCTGCAGAAAAAAGACATGGCTCTGCATACTCATATAATCATATATATTATTTGTACTCTAAGTCCTCTAGTTTTGTCAAAATCATATATCTGATTTTGATAAAACTGGAGGAATTAGAGTAACAATGTTCAGAGTAGATACTTCATTTGTCAGAGTTCATACTGTTTGTAGAGGCAGTTTTAAATATGAAACTGAAATTGTTTTTATGCAAAATTTTATTGAATGCACTTACATGAGTTCATCTATGCTTGAATTATTACAAAATAAATGACCTAAGACAAACTAACTTTCTGATTCTTATGATGCCAGAAATTTAAAGTCCTACAACAATGGACAAATGTACCTATTAGCTTCATTTTGAGTAAAGAAAAAAACAATCAAATTATACATTTTAAACACTTTAGTTCTTTAACACTACTATAAAAGCACTAAAATTCACATTTATGGTAACATAATCAGCATTTTGCTTTACATTTCATAAATGCTGAAGACTTCCGCTCTTCAAAATAAGTCATGCTTTGAATTTAATTACAGACAAAATCATGATTATGATTAGTTACCTATATACAGTCAGATGTTAAGCACAATTTACACAATTATACACAGAATTTAACTTGATTGTACATAATTACAAAAAGGTAACGTGAAAAATAATTAAATTCAAAGCATGATTCATTTTGAAGAGAGGAAGTCTTTTATTTTTAAGAAAACTTTCACATAGTAAAAAAAACTGCTGGCAAAAACCGAACTGCAGCAATATAAATGTCCCATCCAGAAAACAGTGATGTAGCTTTTGGGTTTACTGCATTTCTTAAGGCTGCCATTTGTTCATCAGTCAGTTGCAAATTAGAGTTTGGTTCTGTGACGTTTGACTCGTGACCAGGAAACCCGCTGTCCTCCCATTCAATTTCTGGAATCTGTACATCCCTGAAAAATACAAAGACTTGATTATTATTACAACATTAATGACAAAATTTTAGCATAGCTCAAACATTCTTTGAAACAGTATTTTTGGATGATGTTATAATGACAATAAATTTATTACTTCGTTCATAAATGAATTCTTCTGTACTTTACGAAAAGGATGACAATCTTACTGTGCTCTTCTCCCATTAAAATTGTAGAAACTATATCAAACACAAGTAAATACAGTTTGGTAGGTAGCTGGTATTTTTTTATTATGTCGTAAAGACAATAAATTTATTAATTCATTCATAAATGAAGTCACATTAACAATACAGTAGCTGAACAAAATGGGGTTGTGGTTATAGTTAATGTCAGAAGTGTTCACAGCCCCCTCCTTGAAGCACACAAGGCAGCCATATTAACTTATTACATTAGTTAATATGAAACAACTAATGTTGCTTTCATTCATTCTCATTGACACGGTTCAGCCTGGGATGTGCGTCTTCCGTCTGAAGCCTGTATCTTTGCTAGGACATGGTGGAGAGCGGTAGCATTTCCTGAAAAATCTGTACTTTACTAAGACTACCTGTCTCAGTCTCACCCAAGACAACATACAAACAACCCAGAAAGTCGCCACCCATCAGTTCTCTTTAAAGATCCAAGTTTATTTCTTTTTTAAATAAAACGGAGGGAAACTGGGTGTGGGGCAGCGGAGAGGGGCTGGATGCTAGCAGGTAGCGAGAAGTTATATGCCAGCGCTACATGCTGTAAGATTAACAACGGACCAAACCAAACCCGTGTTTTTAAATCGAGCTTTAAGATAATGTATCAAACTTCAGGCGCAAAATGAAATATACTACAGAAATATGAAGGCATAAACTCACCGTTGGGTTAGCGTTCGCCTCCATAGTCGCCAGCCTCGGCGATGCTGGTGTTTCCTCTACATGACGTGGCGTCTTGTGATTGGCTGGGTGTTGAAATCTGACGTCCATTGCGCATGTCTGTGACCTGAAGTAACCTTGCCATTTTTTAACAGCGAATTTTTAGACGTTGAATTTGAGACAGCGAATTTTTAGACGTTGAATTTTTTACAGCGTATTTTTAGACGTTGAATTTTTAACAGCGAATTTTTAGACGTTGAATTTTTTTTAACAGTGAATTTTTAGACGTTGAATTTTCAGAGGCATTTTTTATTCAACTCCGATGGCACATATTTACTTCCATAGGATCTGCTCAGCAGAAAGTTTCTGATGAAACAGCAGAACTTCTGTCAGGAAAAGTTCTGCTTTCATCCAAAACCTGCCAACAGAAATAAACCGATTCTGGTAAATATTTAGGAAATAAAACCTTTTGACGTTCAAAGCTTTCGATCAGCATGAACATCTGGACTAATATTTCTGCCTCCTGTGTTTGTAATGAATGTTTATTCAGCAGCCAAATAAAAATAAACATGTTTAAGCCATAAAGAAACTTTTAAAGTTCACAGACGATTTTGAGCAAATGTTTGAATCTCATAGAAATCAGTTTTAGACTGAAAAACAGAAAAATGATCAGAAAACAGAGAGAAAATAAATCTGAATATTTATTTATAAATGTTTTATTGCTAAAATGAATCATTACAAAATTTAAAAATTTCTGATTAGAACCCAGTTTATAACTTGTAAAATATTTGTTTCCTTTTCTGAACTTGTAATAAGTTTTTACAAAACACAGAAGCTAAAAATAATCATCTTTGTTTTAATTTAATAGAATATGAAGAAATATTAAATGGTTGTGAAAGAATTGTGGATAAAGATTGATGATTAAATATTGGATCTAGTCTGAACATTAACACTTTTTTACATTTTCCCATTTAATTGAAAAGAAAAACTGAAGACAAAATATTCATAAAATTAACTTTCATACTGTTAGGTTCAAACACCTATGAACATAAATTATGCAAACACAGGAAAGACAAGAGAGATAGATTCTTTCTACTCGCGAGGAGAACAGACAGAGATGTGCCTTCAGTTACAATCTCCAGCCCGCTCTGAAGTCACATTTGTCTGCTCCTCTCTTTTTATTGTTTTCAGGATCCCTAATCACAAGGACGCTGCAGCTCTAAGGGAGGGGAAAACACTTGATCACATAGCTGCAGCGCTGATTGTCATTTACTATCTAAGTCACAAATTATTCTGCACTAGATAATCTCGTCCCGGACACAGAGTTTAACAGAACATGTAGTTAATCTTCACAGAGACAGCTTTATAACTGTCCAGCAGGTCAAAGAAGTCAGGCCCCTGGAAAAGAGTAGGAACTGCTGTCTCTGGTTCTCATTAGCAAGATCTTCTAAGGAAAAGAATCAAAGCAAGTAATACTTCAATCAGATTAAACAATAAAGGCATAATTGTTAGATAATAAGAAAGGTTATATGAGAATAACTAATATTTGATGAATAAAAGCACAATTTCTCCAACACATACAAATTTCAATTAACAGAAATATTTAAAATCAAGATATTTAATGATTTATTTCTGTGGCTAATTTGAAATAAAAGTAAAAAAAACACTTAAAATGTAAAGTTATTAAGGATTTAAAATGAAAGTTGGTCTTATTGCAAATACAAACTTAGATTAAAAATGCTAAATGATTCAGAGAATTCAAACAGAAAACTTTGAACTTCACACAGAAATAT
>CAJVRI010001135.1:0-54083 GCA_911649635.1 Poeciliopsis gracilis
GGAGATCAAGACGTTCCTGAGAGACGAATACAAAGAAACATCTCTAGATGAGTTCATGAAGAAAGTCATGGAGAAATCCCTCAGCAGTAAAAATGGCCACCTGGACCTGTTTGTCTGCTTCCTTCATGGTCTCACTGTGGAGTCCAACCAGAGACTCTTAGAAGATCTGCTGGGTCAGACAGAGACCAGTCCAGAAACCATCCAGAGAATCATCACCAACCTGAAGAAGATGAACACTGATAGAATCTCTCCTGCCAGAAGCATCAACATCTTCTACTGTCTGGTGGAGATGAACGACGTCTCATTTTATCAGGAGATCCAACGGCTGCTGGATTCAGGGAAGAGCTCTCAGAGACTGACTGTTCAGCTCTGGCCTTCATGCTGCAGATGTCAGAGGTTCTGGATGAGTTGGACCTGGAGAAGTACAACACATCAGAATCAGGACGACGGAGACTGGTTCCAGCTGTGAGGAACTGCAGAAAGGCTCGGTGAGTCCAGATGTTTTCATTGTGATGCTGATTCAGCTCTATTGTCCTCCTGTTTCTTCTTCTGTCTTCAAGTTGATTCTGGATGTTTTTGCTCTTTATCTGCTTCCTTCATCCTCTGGATTATTTCAGCCAATCAAACATCTAAACATTCAGCTCATCCAGGACAGATGCAGCTTCTGGTTTTTACGCATTTTGATCATTTTAAAAATATTTAACTTTTTATCAGTTTTCAGGTTGAAATGAATAGAAAACCCTGAACTCTAGAAAATCTATTTTCTCTAAGATCCAATCAGCCAGAGAAACTTTTAAACTTTAAACTCTTCATTCATTGAGCTGCTGCTCCATCATTCATGTTTTAGGATCTTTGACTGTTTTTATAAAATAATTGTTTCGGTTAAATAAAAATGTCGACCATTCAAATAAATCATTGCATTAATTAGAAACTTTGTAAACAGTGTTGATCTTCATCATCTTCTCCTCTTCCTCCTCCCTCTAGTTTCCTCTGAGTTTGTAAATGAGACCAAAATGTGGTTTTTGTTGTCTGGGTCCAGAAAAAGTCCTAGTTTCTGTCAGATCCTCCCAAAGCTCTGAGAATCTGCTTCCAGAGCTGGAACCTTTTCCAATTCCTTTTTAATTCCCCCCTGCAGAGACATGAGCTTCAACTCTGTAGACATCCAGCCTCTTCTAGTGACTGGAGAACTTTCACTGCTTCACCATGAAATGCTGCTGGACCCAAACGCTCCGTCTCCTCCAGGGGTTTTGCTCTTCAGCTCTTTAGGAGTTTAGCAACAATTTCTCCTGACATCCAAACCTTTGTTCCTCTGAGACAATGGACAGACCACTGCAGAGACATGTGTCCCTCTTCCAACCAGTTTGTCCCAGTTCCTCTCAGATCGACAGTCTGAGAGGACGGTTCAGACCCGAAGCAGCAGCAGGACCGGTTCTGCTGCTGCTCTGCAGGACGACCAGAACAAGCTGAAGCTTTTAGCTGCAGCAGGTTGACGACTGTCCACTTTCTACTTTGTTAAAGCATCAAATCCAGCAGATGAACGGAGACAGAACTGGAGCATCATGTGTTTGTTCTGCACCCAGTTTCCTCTGTGGCAGCATTTAATAACCTGCTACTGGGAAACATGTTGCTATAGAAACTATTACTATTATTAATGATGATGATGATTCTAGATGCTGCAGCAGATATTGGCTAAACAAACCCAGAGATGCCAGAGGTCCACAGCAGCTGGACTTCCTGTTCTGCTCACTTCATCTATAACTCACTTCCTGCTTGGTGGAAGATCTCAAGGAGCCAAACGGTCTAGTCCAAGTCAGAGCTGTGAGCAGTTCCTCCTCCTCTCCATCGTCTCCAGTAGTTTCCTTCATTCAGCTCAGTCAGCCTCTTCATCAGCTGCTGCAGAGAAACTGAACTTTCCTTCACTGATGATAGAAGATCTTCAACATCTGACTGCAGCTGAAGGTCTGAGGACATGAAGCCTGGACCAGAACCAGAATCAGAACCTGGACTTTAACCAGGAACTGCACAGATTCTCTGTGGGGTCAAACTCAATAGATTGAAGATCAGATATTGATCAGATGATGACATCACTGTTATCATGTTTTAGTCTGTTTATGATCCAGATTGATTTCATTAGAACTGAATTTATTTCTTCTCTAATCACAGACTTGGTGGCTGTTGGCTCCAAAAGGCTGAATATGAAGTTGTGGCCTCGGCTCTGAAGTCCAACCCAGATCTGACTAAACTGGAAATAAATCTGATCTACATAAATAAAGGTGGAGACTCTGATATGAAGCCTGTGCTTGAGATCCTGGAGAATTCAATCAGTAAAGTGAAGAAACTGAGGTTTGTTTTCTCTATTTATACAAATAAATCATTCATTTAAACTTTAGTCATTAGTTAAATTTATAATTTATAATTTTTTATAATATTTTCTTTAAAAAAAAAATAATCTCTAAATCATTTCACCTTATTAATTAGTTTCTTATTTCAGACTTTGACATTATTGAACTTTGTTTTTCAGTTTTTCTCTTTAAAATGTTTTTGATGAACAAAATGAGTAAAATAATTGAAATGCTGTGAATTAATGATGGAGATGTTTCAGTTTGGTTTGGTAAAGATTCACATTGTTTTATTTCTGATTCTCATCTTTACATCAGAATGAAATGTTGATCCTCCAGTCGAGCCACAAACACTGACGAGTTCAAATCCTCATGAATGAACATCTAAGAATCGACTGATTGTAGAAAAGCAAATCTAGATGCAATGAATGAAAGTGAGGTTTGCAGCAGCAGCAGGTTCCTCAGCTTTGATGATCAGGAACCAGCAGAAATAGCTCAACTCATCCAGGCTGATAGAAAACTTTGAGTTTCTTTGTTGATCAAATGTTCTGGTTCTGCTGGTTTGGACTCTTTAAACCAGTTTGACTGGATCAGATGTTAGAATCAGTTCATCTTGTTTCTTTTACATTCAGGGAAATTAGTTTTCTACATTTTTATTCTTTATTTGTTCATATTTCAGTTTTAACTGCATCCTGTTGGTTCAGCTCATATCTTTTATTCTTTATTCAGATTGGAGAGATGCAGGTTATCAAAGACCAGCTGGACGTCTCTGTTCTCAGCTCTGAAGTCCAACCCGACCCGTCTGACGGAACTGGACCTGACAGGAACCAACCTGGGAGATTCTGGACTGAAGGATCTCTGTGGTTTTCTACAGACTGAAGGCTGCAGACTGGAGAGATTGATGTATGTAATGATATAATTATTGATATTTCTGTGAATAATTCAATATAATTGATCATCAATCAAAGTTCATTTCTTCTGATCTAATCAATATTTTATGAGTTTGTTCCTGGATCCAGAGTTTAATTTAGTTTCTCTGTGTAACTGAGTTGGACCTGCTGATCTGAGGTCAGAACAGGACAGCATTCGGACCCCAGTGTGTAGAAATCCCCCTCATGTCAAGCAGGTCAAAGGTCAACATGAAATGTCCCTTTATTGAAGATCCATAAATCCCACATTAGTTTTAAATCTCCTGCTATTAGTTGATGATGATCCAGTCCAGGTTTAAAGAGTCCAGGTGTTGCAGTGTTTTAACTAGAGTAGATTAAAGATGCTGATGGTCAATAATTAGGCGGAATGGCCCTTTATCCACTTCCTGAATCAGAAGCTTCAATCAGAAACCAACTTCAGCTTGGTCTGAATAAATCCAGACCACTGAGTTTTTCTCTGAGCTCAACAGGCTGCAGGTTCTTCAGGACATGAGTTTCTGCTCCCAGAACCAGAACCAGCAAAGATGCAGCACATGGATCTGCAGCAGGTTGTTAGGAGAGGTTCTCCACAAGCTCAGACTAAAGGTTCACAGTCTGACAGAGACGGACAGAGAAAGTGGACTCACTGGATGAAACGGTTCCTAGAACCAGGGAAGCTTTCTGGGGACTTGACTGCTGCTCATATGGAGCTGCAGCACATGCAGCAGTTTGATGCTGCAGGAAGCAAAACAAAATGGAAGCAAGTGATGAGTTTCCATTTTAGTGTCGATTCCACTAATGGAGCAAATGAAAGTCAGTCGTCCTAAAAGCAGTGAGAGCAGCTTCCAGAGGAAAACCTGAGTTTGTTCTGACAGTCAGACTCTATCAGGATGACCACAGTCTTCTGGCAGAGATCCTGGACATTAAGAGACATGAATAATATCAAGATGATTCATTAACAGTCCTGCAGGAAATACTGACTTTGTTACAGTCGTTTTGTTCAAACATCTTGATTCAGCTCTTATTTTGTAGGACAGGAAGTGAGGTCTTACCTTTGTAATGCTTTGTATGCAACAAGCTTCAGCAGTTCACTGAAATCATTCTCATGTGTTTTACTGGAAAATCGATTTAAAATGATTCATCTTCACTGTCAGGTTGTTCCTTTATGATAATGTTCCCATTTCTGCAGCGTCTCTGATGAACGATTCAGAACTGGAACTAAATGACCCTCAATGACCTCACAGAGAAAAGGATCAATATTTTCTAGTTAATGGTTCAGAAACTGAATCAGCACAAAATGAGAAAATGATCAACTTTCAGAATGTGATGATATTATAAAAGGATTGAAATCAACCTGTTTACATCTGTCATACTGAGCAATGAGCTGCAGTTAAAATACAAGCAGGAAGAAAAACATAATTGATGGATTAATGCAGTCACGTGCAGAGGGGGGGCAACAGGTAGTTTAACCCCTGCCCCTTTTATCCTTGATGCCCCTTGTGCATCAAGGAAAATGCAAAAGGATCTTTTTGAGTTGTTTTTTGTTGTTGTTTTTTTTAAATAATTTTTTTATTTTTAATCTGTGTGTCCGGAGGCCTGTTTGTGCCCCTCATCAATAATATTTATCTAAATATAATAATTTATCAAACTAAACCATTCTGGCTGCCTTCAGTCTGATAATCACTCAGTTTCTCTGCCTCCATGTTGTTCAGACACCGGGTCCATGGTGACCGTGGGGGTGGGCACTGATCTGTGCCTCTAACTATCAAATTATGGGCAAGAATATTTTTTATACACTGGTTTGTAATTAAAAACACAGGTCTGATGTTGACTTTCTATTTATATTTTCAGAATTGTCCTGCAATAGCGGATAAAAACCCGCCTTGATCCTAAACACAGAAATGCTTCGGCAGCAGAGAAAACTTCTGACTTCATCATTCAGCTAAAATATTTCAGTTTTAACCTGCATCCTACTGGTTCAGCTCACATCTTTTATTCTTTATTCAGATTGATTTACTGCAGTTTCTCAGAGACCAGCTGGACGCCTTTGTTCTCAGCTCTGAAGTCCATCCCGACCCATCTGACATATCTGGACCTGGACCAAACCAACCTGGAAGATTCTGGACTGAAGGAGCTCTGTGGTTTTCTACAGACTGAAGGCTGCAGACTGGAGACATTGAGGTATTTTAATATTATAATTATTGATATTTCTGTGAATAATTCTATATAATTTATCATCAATCAAAGTTCATTTCTTCTGATCTAATCAATATTGTCTGAGTTTGTTCCTGGATCCAGAGTTTAATTTAGTTTCTCTGTGTAACTGAGTTGGACCTGCTGATCTGAGGTCAGAACAGGACAGCATTCAGACCCCAGTGTGTAGAAATTTCAAGCAGGTCAAAGGTCATCCAGTCTAGAAAAGTGAATTCCTGGAATCTGACAGGAACAAATCAATAATCAATGATTGATGCTTCAACACTTTGATCAGAACCTGGAATGATTTTACTGACTAAAATCCTCCAACACATCATGACCCAGTACCAGGTTCTGGTTCTGGTTCTGGTTCTGAAGTCAGCAGGTCTTAATTGGAGCAGCAGCTTGTTGGCATTAATATTCATGAGAATCTTTAACTGGTTCTGTTGGACTGGTTAACCTGCATCCTGTTGGTTCACATCTTTTATACTTTATTCAGGTTGAGGAGCTGCAGGTTGTCAAAGATCAGCTGTGATTATTTGGCCTCAACTCTGAAGTCCAACCCGACCCGTCTGACAGAACTTAGCCTGACCTACAACAACCTGAAGGAATCAGATGTTCAGCAGCTGAAGGATCTTGTAAAAACTGTAGAGTAAGTAAATGTTTGTAGTGAGTCCAGCTGCTGTCAGCATATTGAACTTAACCCAGTCAGCATGAATCAATCAATCAATCAATCAATCAATCAATCAATCAATCAATCAATCAATCAATCAATCAATCAATCAATCAATCAATCAATCAATCAATCAATCAAATTTTATTTGAATAGCTCATTTCAGCAGCAAGTCATTTCAAAGTGCTTTACATCATAAACACAAAAACACAAAGTCATGTAATATAGAATAAACAACACATTGTTTGTTCCATCGTTAATTTTTTTAATTGATTACATTTCAAATCCAATTCTAAACAGGTGGGTTTTTAGTTGAGTTTTAAAGGAAGTCAGTGTTTCAGCCATTTTACAGTTTTCTGGAAGTTTGTTTCAAATTTTTGGTCCATAGATGCTGAAAGCTGCTTCTCCTCTTTTGGTTCTGGTTCTGGGGATGCAGAGCAGAACCAGAACCAGAACCTGAGAGGTCTGGCAGGTTGATACAACAACAGCAGATCTTTAATATATTGTGGTGCTAAACCGTTTAGTGATTTGTAAACTAACAACAGTATTTTAAAATCTATTCTTGGAGCTACAGGGAGCCAGTGGAGGGACTTTAAAACTGGTGTTATGTCTCTATCTTCCTGGTTCTAGTGGGAACATGAGCAGCAGCAGCTTCTGGATCAGCTGCAGCTGTTTGATTGATTTGTTGGACAGGCGCTGTTACAATAAGACGCTGTTACAATAATCAATGCGACTAAAGATAAATGCATGAATGAGTTTCTGCAGATCTAGCTGAGACATGAGTCCTCTAATCCTGGAGATGTTCTTCAGGTGATAGAAGGCCGATTATGTGTTGGATCTATTACCTAACACACTCGCTGGACATTAATAAGGACACAGGGAGACGATTAAATTTTCTTATGCAAACTTCCAATTGAACGGAGAACTCTGCCCAGAGACATCCCGTTATCTCTGTCTCCGGACCAGTTCTAATGTGCTTCTCTGCAACTGCATATTTTATAACATTGAGGCGTAGCTTAATTACAAACATTTGCATAGAAGGAGTGGCAAACACAACACACATTCTCAAGGTACTGTCTTTGCATCTCATGACGTTATAGTTGTTTGTTGTCTCTCTGGACCATAAAACTAGAGTTTCTTGGGACATTTAGCCTTTGATCCACTCTCCTGCTAGGTGTCAACTCTTTCTCCCTGGTTGGCACCTGTAGTCCCCTTGTCCTCCTGTCAGGGCAATGGCGACTGCAGGTATCCTGCTCCATTCCCGGGATTCTCTGGTTCAGTTCCCGTCCCCCTCTGGGGTTGTAAACTTCAGTTCCCGAGATTCTGGGTTTATGCAAACGACCCATTCTTCCTACCAGGCTAACTGTCACCCTGGCCATCCGTCTCCAAAGTGACAAACTCATTGCTTCAAAGATAAAAGAAACACAGATCGCAGGGGCAAACAAAGATTTATCAACCCTTATAGTCTCCTAATCTTGAATATTTATATTTGTATTTATCTAAAAACCTAACACTTTGTAACTGTCTTTATGTGGCTCTGAAAGTTCAAGCCCGAGTTTATCACAACTCCTAGGTTTCGGGCTGATCGCTAGTTTTTAGTTGTAATAACTGAAACTGTGCATTGACTCTAGATAGTTCCTCTTTAGGTACAAAAATAATGACTTCAGTTTTGTTTCTGTTCAGCTGGAGAAAGTTTTGGCACATCCACACATTTATCTGTTCAAAGCAAAGATCCAGTGTTCCCAGTAAAGCTGCAGCTTCTCAGTGGGAGGAGAATGGTTCAGGCTTCCTGATTGGACACAGAGACAGCAATCAGCCAATCAGAGGAGCAGCAGCTTGCTGTGTTGTTGCTGTGTCCATGTCTCCAGGACGTCCAACTGGACTCCAGCGTCCAGCCGTCCAACATGTCTAGAGACAGTGGTCCTCATTCATCAAACTGTGGCAGCAGCAGATCTGATCTCAGACCTGCTTGTTCTCTCAGTTCAACAGGAAACAACTGATCAGGTTCATCTGGGTCACAGCTCTGAGATCAGTCTGACTGCAGCCTGGAAACCATCTACTGGATGTGCTGCGTCACTGACTGCTGCTGGAGAGGCTGGAAACACTCACTGATCTGCTCTCTCCTTCCTTCTTCTCTGCAGGTGGGAGGACCTATGGTCTCTGAAAAGAACAGAACGGTCTCAGGGTGTTGCTGATCTTCAGAGGTTGAAGATGCAGTAGTTTGAGTCTAAAGAGTCTCTGACAGGACCATGATGATGACCTCTGACCTCAAAGATTTTCCTCCCATTTATTTTCTCATGTCTGTCATTTAGTGTCTGATATTGTTAGTCTCTTTGGATCAATAAAGATCCGATTCAAACTGGGCTCCATTTAGAGACTTCATGGAGTTTTGATCTGAACTGGATTCAACTGGAAAGTTGATCTTTTTTCTCTCTGGTTCATTTTCCTCCTGGAACCAGAAATGGTCTGAGAACCATGTTTCCATGGTTTCCATGGAAACATGGAAACATGGGAATCATTTCCAGTTCAGCTCTGAAGTCATGAAAGACTCTTCAAACCTCTTTTCTCTGCTAAAACAATCTGAAATATTGTAAACTAAATGATGAAGTTTTGCATTATATTCATTGATTCTCAGTTTGTTTTTGTGGTTTACAGTTTTAACTCCATGTTTTATGTTGCAAGTTTTCTAAAGAACTTTAGGATTCCATGTGTCACATTAAGGCTTTTTACAGTGAATTTTACTCAGTTATTCAGACCTCAGAGAATTATTGGGATAATCTACTGATTGATTAATAGTTTTTTTTCATATTTCTTTTCATGTTTTTGGTGTTCAATAAATAATAAAGTTTTTAATAATGTTCTTTGTCTGGGTTTTAAGCTAACTGTGTATTTGTACAGTTTTTTTATTCAGATCAACAAAGAAATTAAAATGTATTTAAGTTTTTATCTCTAGTTTGACAGGTTCCTCCAAGGAATTAAAAAAGATTACCTGTCCTGTCAACCTTTCGTCAACTTTGAAATCTGAAAAGACAAATGCGCTCTGAGAAACTTCCACTGTGGTTAAGAACATGTGGTCTACATGTTAAGGCATTAAAAGTCACGTATGAAGGACAAGGGTTTAAATCCTGGTGAAAATGAGGAAATTAGACTTGCTTTTCCAACTGCTGTCAGTCACCATTGACAGCAGAAAAGAGGAATGTGTCTTGAGAAACTTCCAAAGCATGGAAGACCGTGTGGTTTACTGACTGTGCCGTAGAACTAGAATTACAAACAACATGGGTTCAAGTCCGGTGTGACGCTGACAGAGGATGGAAATCACCACCATCGAAATAAAACAGGAAACTAAAGAGAAAAATGGATTACTTGAAACACAAAAAATAAGGAAAAAAAAACAAAAGAATTTGAAGAACTTACACATATTTATTTTCGACATGATAAAAACAACTAAAAGTGAAGGAAAAACTGTAATAACTTGCATAAAATTAAGTTCCCTGACAGGCCTGAAGTGTTGGAATATCCTATGATACTTCACCACCAGAGGACAGTGAACTCTTATAATCAACCATCATATTCCAAGATAACAACCTCACCACGTCACTGACCAGCTAAGAGTCAGAACCAATCTTCCCTGCATGTCCTTATATCTCTGTATATCCAGTTATATCTCACTATCAGGACGCCTGGTGGAGAGTTTAGAGCTGCTGCTCTGCAAACCTAAAGATTCCAGGTTCAAGTTCTGCTTATGCTCATATTTGAGTCAGCTGAATGTGTAGTTGTATTTTAATTGTTCAACCATAATTATAAATCTCCAATTTTCTATTTATTTCTTAATTTTCATCAGAAAATAAAAACTCCAATCTTTTGGATATTTAAGTTTCAGAAAGACTAGCAAAAACTTCTTTTAGCGAAAAGAGGTTTTTGTTAGAGCAGAAAGTGGCTCTTGTTCTTTAGAATACAGTTGATTGCAGACTTTCCTTCACATTTCCACAGTTTTTTAGACTAAAACCTGGAAGTTCGTATTGATAGTTATTGATTAACAAACTAAACCTGTTGTTGCACAACTGTTGTAATCAGAAGAGCCTTTAGAGTGTTGTAAAGATTTATGGTTAAATATCCTTAATGACCGTATGGAGTATTCTGATGGATCCGAGTCGTCCAGTCAGGACGGACCTTGTTCTCCTCCATCAGCTGCAGATTCATCTCACCACCATCAGCACTAACTGCTTCATTCAGTCACACCATCAGCTCCACTTTGTAACTTGTGAAGCTGTTTGGATGTTGAGAGAGTTTGGTTTGTTCATATTTTTACTGCTTGCTGTAAAATGAATTACCACCAGGATAATAAAAATAAATCGACCTTTGACTCTTGCAGGTTGGTAGAATGCAGGTTAATGTTTAAAGAAGTGGACACAGTCAGAAAACAATCCGTCTAGAAATGCAGTCAAATGTTTTCAAGACTAGAAATATTAAAGCTGAACTAAAGCGATCAGATCTCCTCCCAGGATTTCTGCTGATCACTTCCTGTCTTACTGAACTACTTCCTGTATTGATAATGACCTAAAAATTAGAAAAACCCTAAAAAAGCTTGAATGTGAATTCAGAGTTTTACAGCCCTGCTCATTGTTGATTCAAAGGGAAAAAGACGTTGAAGGTGTTTGAATCACCTGGGCAGGGGGCGGAGCCTCAGGTGGAGTCAGGTATCAGATCAGGTCAAAGGTCAAAGTTCATGTAGCAGCAGAGCAGAATCTGGATCAGGTGAGTTTTCATTTCTTCTTGTTTTCCTCTCTCTGGGTTTTCTCTCTGTTTCTCTCGGATCTCTGGAGTCTTTCTAACCGATGAACCACCGCAGCTTCCTGGGTTCTCCGCCACTGAGGCCTGCATCGCTCGGCTGCTAACTTTATTAAATGCCTGATCTAGAAAGAAATTAGTCACAGGTTAAATAAAATACTTTATTGTGAGCATTTCACAATTTCACTTAACTAATAGGTTGATTTGTGGTAATAACACTGTTACTGATGATTGACACACATTTGTGAGGTAAAAATAGAGATAATATTTATCTGTAGGAGTTCTTGCTTTGTAAAATTATTACTCAGGGGTGACACTTAGGACTCAGTGTTTATGGTTCACTAAAATATTTTCCTGTCACGGTTGGTAAGAAACAAAGATTCCCATTAAATTCCATAGGAAATGAATGCAGGTCATTTTAGACCCACTCAAAGGGGTAAAAATATAAAACATACTATTTCTTAAAATGTATAAAAGGTATATTAAAAATTTTTATTTCCTGATATCAGTAACATATTTTTGAGGAATACCTGGAATATGAAGTGATGAAAACATCATTACAAAGATTTTGCATAAAGATGACGTCACCGGGTCAAAAAGGACCCACTAAGGCACATGTGTCAAACTCAAGGCCCGGGGGCCAAATCCAGCCCGCTGTAGCTTTTTATGTGGCCCTCCACAGTGTAGACTAAACACTAAGTGTGATTAAATATTATATTATCAATCATATCAATGCAGTTTTTTGTTTACTGCCAATTTATATCAATCAATCCCTCCAGTTTCTTGAGAATTTATTTGATGTATGATTATAGTCCATGATTTATACAGCGAGTAAACAGTCGCATTTATTATTAGTCCCTGAAGGGACTGAAAAGATCTTCAATAATATGTAATTTTAAGTATTCATTGACATATTAACAGTTTATGAACAGGTTTTATCAACACATTCTGGCACAACCGGCCCTTTAAGAGCCTTCATGATCTTGATTTGGCCCAAACGAAAATGAGTTTGACACTCCTGCACTAAGGCATCAGAGGGTTGACCTGGTGAGAGGTCAACTCTATGATACAACTTTTTAAAACGCATTAAAAACACATTTTTTTTCTTTTTAGCTTTTAACCCAGAGTGAGCTAAGATCTCTGTCTTAATGCTCCTACTTGCATGAATTGGTGATGTTTTGATTTCTGTTTTCTTACAGTTGCATTAATGTTTGGTTTTATTTTTGAACACGTTGATCAGCTGCAATATTGTATGAGCTTTAGAATAAAGTGGTATGGATATTAGTGTAGCGTGTGCAATAATGACCTTTTCAAATTCAACTTAATAAATTGAGAAATTAATATAACGTTTTACAGTGCATCAGTGTTCTTGCTGCAGGAACTCTCACTGTAAAACCTCTGCTGTTTTAACATAAAAAAAGAACAGAAACATTGTAAACTAGTTTCTCTGCTTGTTGAAATAAGCAGAAAGTGAATCACATCACTCCGTCCCTCAGCAGTCTGGGGTTCAGCAGAAACATGTTTTTCTTTTCTGTGGATCAGAACCGGCTTTAGCCAGTCCACAGATTTTCTCTCTTCCTCCTCACTGAGTTTCATCTTTTTCCAGGTTTTCCTCTTGTTGCTTCTTACAGCAGGAAGAAACTCTTTGTCTCTCAAAGCTCTGCTGGAAAACTGCATCCAGGTCCAGACTGACTGATCCAGAACCAGTTGCCAACTCAACGAAAGAAATTGTTTAGGCTAAAATTAGAATCAGGAGGTCAGGCTTTTTAAAGATCGGCGATCGGCCAGAAAACTGAAATCAGTGCCCCCCTAAAATAACTTAATAATACCTTTAAATAGAGCAATAATAATAATTTAAACACATTTTATATCAGTTGTAAGAAGCTATTTACATTTCAGTTTCTAGCTAAAAATGTTGCATTTTTGTGCCTCTTTATATTGAATTTATATTCTGAGACGGATCAATTGACTAAATATGTTTCAGGCCTCGCTGAGTGAGGGGGGCTTCATCCCCCTATAGAAACCGCTGTTTACCCATGATTCCTTGCAGCGGGTCCAGCTGGTATTTGCCCATGATTCCTTGCAGTAGGTCCAGCTGGTATTTACCCATGATTCCTTGCAGCAGGTCCAGCTGGTATTTACCCATGATTCCTTGCAGCGGATCCAGCTGGTACCTCAGCTGGATGTTGTGGGTACCAGAATCCAGGCAGCTGCTTTGTAACTCTTTAGCTGAGAGGAAATCCTGCTGAGCTGCACACAGAGGTTGACATGTTGCTGAGATCCCAGCTGGACCCGGTTCTGTCTGGAGGAGAGCTGTGGACCCGACCTGAGCTGCTGCTCTCTCAGAACCTCCTGCACACTGACTCCCTCCATACAGATTTACAATAGAGTCATGATGGGTTGAAGTTCACTGTGGGAGCTAAATACATTCACCACTTCATAGGAAATGTTCACTCCTTCATTCACCTGATTCACTCTGATCCTCTGAACACATGATGGGAACCAGCTTTCTGCTTCCAGTTACTTGTAACCCACGTGACCGACATGACCCAATCATCTTCCCTTTAAGACCATCCCTTTAAGTTCATTGTCATGTGTGTTTCCGGGTTGGCTGCTGCTCACTGTTGGTCGCCGCGTCAGTTGTTGATAAAACAACTTGAAGTTTAAGTCAACTCATTATTCATTTAATCTCCAAGGTTGAAGATTTGCGGTGAGTTGTTGAATAATGTCTGACTTGACGTGGCATTGTATTTGCAATAATAGCGCCGCTAATATTTCCTTTTCAATGCAATATTCGCTAGGTTGTGATTCATAAACAGCTGGATTTGAACGAGTTACCATTGCATTCACCTCCTCTGACAATCCGTCACTCGGCGGTGAGTAAACATCAGTTATTTGTAGTAGGGCGTTATTTTTGCTACGCTCCGCCAGTTAGCATTAGCTACCAACTCGACAATCAGTGGCCACATCATTTAGTCTATTTATGAATTATTTACTTAATGACAAGTCACACTGTTGCAGCCGAATTAAAGACCACACCTTTAATACTTAAAGGTTTCTCTTTTAACTTTAGATTTGATTATTTTCCATGATTTCTTTGTTGGTGTTGTTTTCTATGCTGGTGCAGCAATGAAGTTTTGTATCCAACATGATTTTTTCGTAGCTACTTTGATCAATCACATTTTTAAATTGATTGATTTGATCCAATATTAGTTGTTGTTTGGAACAACTGCTAATTGTGTCAATTAAGAAACTTTGAACTTGAATTATGAAGTGCACTTTTTAAAAGGATTTTTTTTTCCTTATTTTGAAGTTGACAAAACATAGTAAATATGTATTGAATTATTATTTTTTTTTACTTGTATAAATATAACATTTATATATACATATGAACTTAATGTGTGTTTGCTGGCCTTTTAGGTCAGGTTTTTTCTTCCGGACCCCTTCACTGGATGACGGAAGATGGTGAGCTACCCACCCACCATCTGGTGGTAGGAATACAGAACAACACTTCCATATAGGAACTGAACTGACTCTGAGGAGTATAAAAAAAGGGACAATAACTATTCTCCCTTCAATTGTGGACCTTTTGTGGACTCTATTGGGTTAAAGTGTCACTGATTACCATTATAATTGTTTTGTTGGTTTGTTTCCTCTTTTTTTTTTCCCCCCTTTTTGAGAACTTTATTTTTTTTTTCTTTTTTTTTTGTTTGTTGTTGTTTTGGTTTATCTTATTATCATTATTATTATTGCCACTGCAATAAATAGCAGTATCAACACACCCCTTTTGCAATAGTTGTATTAATTATTCATCCAATCATGACTCCATTTCGTACCTTCTTCTGATTCTACAAACTGGTTAATATTACACTTTGCAGTCAGATCTGCGCAACTAATGATAGCGTTACATGTGGTGAGCTAGCCAGGAGTCTTGTAACGGGTGAATAATTGAACAATTCCACAGTGCTTTGATTTTGGATGCGTTATCATCAACAAAAAGAAAAAATGGATGTTGTTACTCAGTTGGGTTTAAACATGCAACGATCTGTGTTAGTTACTGGCACTCAGACTTGTGATGATGAAAAAGAGATAATTGAACGTTTAGAATGTTATGGTGCAGTAAAAGAGGTTTTTCCTATTAGTGATCCACAAAGTGCATTTTATAAAAACCTGATTGTCGAGTTTGAAGAAGATTCCACATTAATTGCATTACAACCCCTTTTCCCATATAACTATCCTTCCCGAACTAGATTAGATGTGATATTTCGTGTCACCTCTCTTGCTTCAGAGTATGAGGCCTCAATGAGTAGCAGCAACCCTCCCCTGGACTACATCGATGAGCTGAAGAACATAGCTAAACGAAGCGGAAAACGATTTGAGGAGGTTCTCAAAGGTGTGATGGATCAAATAAGCACACATTTGGAGATAGCAGGAGGCGATGATGGAGATGAGGATGATGATGATGGTGGTGATGAAAAGGAGAAAGATAACAAAGATGACATCCTCACCTTAGCACAACCTGTGCAAAGTCAGCTGACGCCGCTAACTGTGCCTCATGAGTTTTCAGCCCCTCCACCCCATTCGTCCATTAAGTGGCAGGGGCCGTCACCTGGATTTAGCCGCCCCATTACACCACCAATCCAGAGGGTTTCTTTGTCAGGGAATGACTTTATTCCGCAGAATGTTCAAAAAGTTGTGGTGGAGCATGTTGTGAAAAATAGTGACTTTTCCGCATCTTCACTTAGACTCCGCTCATTTTCAGGAAAAATTCCTAAACCAAGCAATGAAGCGGATTATGACTCATGGCGATCCCAAATTGAATTGCTGCTTGCTGATTCCAGCCTTTCCAGATTGCATATTAATCGGCGAATTGTTGAAAGTTTGTTATCACCAGCTGCTGATTTGATTAAATGTTTGAGCCCTGGTGCATCACCTTCCACTCTTCTTCAAGTCCTTGATTCAGCTTTTCAGACAGTGCAGGATGGAGAGGAGCTTTTTGCTCAGTTTTTGAACATTTTTCAGAATCCTGGAGAGCGGCCATCCTCTTATCTTCAGCGATTACAACTTACCCTCAGCACAGTAATAAAAAGAGGAGGAATATTACCAGGAGAAAAGGACATATATTTACTTAAACAGTTCTGTCGTGGATGCTGGGACAATTCAGTCATCTCTAAGTTGCAGCTTGAGGAGAAGAAAAGCAATCCTCCACCATTTTCTGAACTCTTGTTGTCACTCCGGACAGAAGAGGACAGACAAATTGCTAAAGAATCTCTAATGAGAAAGCACATTCAGTCATCTAAACAAAAAGTGACCATTCAGTCTCAGAGTACTTGCTCTTGTGGTCATGAGACAGCTAATGAAGAACTGAAAGAATTAAAAAAACAGATTCAACAACTCCAAAGGCAGATGTCGTCCCTCATGTCCAGAAAGACACCTGTTAAAGAAAAGTCAGAGCTACGGCAGACCAAGTCGAAGCCAAGTACCAGCTATACCTCACCTCAGACTGCTGGAAGACCAAAGGCAGGATACTGTTTTAACTGTGGTGAAGATGGCCATATTTCTTCCCATTGCAGTAATAAAGCGAATCCAAGCCTTGTGGAACAAAAGAAGAAACAGCTTTGTCAGAAACAACAAGCGTGGGATGGGAAAAAATTGAGCCAGCAGTTAAACTAGATGCAGTTCCTGCTGAGGGACACTCAGGAGCTGCTACTATCAGCTGTCCCAAATCCCATTCTGAATTGTCTTGTGTATTACCCAAGGGCCTCATCGGTATGAAGAGCATGGGCCAGATTCAAATAAAAGGAACCCCCTTCAGCTGTCTTCTTGACAGTGGGTCGCAAGTTACTACAGTATCCCATTCATTTTACAATACGCACCTTTTTGATCATGAAATTTTGCCTTTGAACAATCTATTGGAAGTTGAGGGTGCAAATGGCCAAAATGTGCCATACCTTGGGTACATTGAATTAAATTTGACTTTTCCCCCTGAATTTCTTGGCTCACCAATTGAAGTGGATACCCTAGCTCTGGTGGTCCCAGATACTAAAACCACACATCCACTTCTACTAGTTGGCACAAATACCCTTGACATTGCTTACAAGAAGCACCTTGAGAGCCAGGCTACTACTTTCAAACCCACTGCCTTTGGGTATCAAACTGTCTTGAAGATCCTGCAGCACAGGCATACTCAAACTGCATCTGAACAGCCAGTTGTCCTAACTCTGCAGCCTGACCAACCACAAACGATATTATCTGGCCAAACTGTTGTCCTTGAGGGATGTTTGACCACACAGTCACTGAAGGAAGAGAAGGTGGTTGTGGTCGAATACCCAGCCTCTTCCTGTCTGCCTGGGGGACTTATGGTTAACACCTGTCTCATTAACATACCTCAACATCGGCCTTGTCACCTGCCAGTTGTGGTAACTAATGAGTCAGACCATCCAGTTATCATCCCTGCAAGAGCAGCTATTGCAGAGATCGCTGCGTTCCAGTCTGTTATTTCCAAAGAGCACAATGTTAAAATCCATGAGTCTGCAGAGCCATTAACAACTCAGCTTCAATACAATTTTGGAGAATCACCTCTAACACCACAATGGAAAAGTCGGATTATTTCAAAGCTCAACAATATACCAGAGGTTTTTGCCAAACACGACCTTGATTTTGGTCGAACAGACAAGGTGAAACACCAAATTAAATTGTCTGACCCTACACCGTTTAAACAAAGACCACGTCCTATACATCCACAGGATGTTGATGCTGTGAGAAAACATCTGCAAGAATTGCTTGAGTCTGGAATAATCCGTGAATCTGAGTCTCCGTTTGCCTCACCCATTGTGGTGGTTCGCAAGAAAAATGGCTCTGTACGCCTTTGTATTGATTATAGGAAACTCAACATGCAAACCATTAAAGATGCTTACGCCCTTCCTAAGCTAGAAGATGCATTCACTGCACTGGCAGGCTCTAAATGGTTTTCTGTGCTGGATCTGAAATCTGGATATTACCAGATAGAAATGGAAGAAGCTGACAAGAACAAAACAGCCTTTGTTTGTCCTTTAGGCTTCTGGGAATTCAATCGCATGCCACAGGGAGTGACCAATGCTCCAAGCACTTTCCAACGACTTATGGAAAAATGTATGGGTGAGCTCAATCTGAAAGAAGTCCTGGTTTTTATTGACGATTTGATCATCTTCGCACCAACTCTTGAAGAACACGAAGAAAGATTAATGAAAGTCCTAAACAAATTAAAAGACTTTGGACTGAAACTGTCCATTGAAAAATGTGTGTTCTTCCAAACTTCAGTGAAATATCTTGGCCATATTGTGTCCAAGGATGGTGTGGAGACTGATCCTGATAAAATTTCCACTCTTGCATCTTGGCCGGTGCCAAAAAACCTGAAGGAATTAAGATCGTTCCTGGGATTTGCAGGCTATTATCGGCGATTTGTGAAAGATTATTCTACAATCGTCAAGCCGCTACATGACCTCACTGCGGGCTATCCACCTAGCCGAAAGAAACTAAAACCTTTGTTGAAACCCCCAGAATTATTTCAACCCAAAAGAGCTTTTTGCTGAACGTTGGACTGAATCCTGTCAGCATGCATTTGAGACTATTATTGAAAAACTCACTACTGCTCCTGTATTGGTATTTGCAGATCCTAGCAAGCCATACATTCTCCATACTGATGCCAGTTCAGCAGGCCTTGGAGCAGTGCTATACCAAGAAAATGATGGAAAAAGTCGAGTTGTAGCTTATGCAAGCAGAGGTCTTTCTAAAAGTGAATCAAACTACCCAGCCCATAAATTAGAATTCTTGGCACTTAAATGGGCAGTGACTGAGAAGTTTAATGACTACCTATATGGCACACAATTCACTGTGGTCACAGACAGCAACCCTTTGACGTATTTGTTGACATCAGCTAAGCTTGATGCTACAAGTTATAGATGGCTCTCTGCTCTGTCCACATTTACCTTTAAGATTGTTTACAGAGCAGGAAAACTGAATGCTGATGCAGATGGGCTGTCCCGACGACCACATTCTGAAATGCCTGATGATCTTAAATCTTGCAAAGAAAGGGAGAGAGTGTTAAAGTTTGTTCAACATCATCTCGAGGAACCAGGTTGCATCTCAGCTGACCAACACACGGTTGAAGCCATCTGTGACCGCCAACTGGTGTTCAACTCAAGCAATGACTATGCCCTTGTTCTCTCTTTGTCTGCCCATGTGGAAAGCCTACCTGACAGCTACACCGACGACACCCAATTTGCCACCTCTGTTCTTCCTCGGTTCTCAACTGCTGATCTTGCTGCCAAACAACGAGCTGATTCCACCATCCAACATGTGATCACTCAGCTTGAGAGAGGGGAATCTCCACCGCCATCATTGAGAGATGTACTTCCAGATCTGCCACTCCTGTTGAGAGAAGTAAATAAATTGGAGCTCCGTAACAACCTTCTTCTCAGGAGACGGCAAGTGGGAAACGGTGTAACCTATCAGTTAGTGTTACCAGAAGAGTGTCGGCATATGGTGATGGTTCAGCTTCATGATCGTATGGGCCACCTTGGGATCGAGAGGACCTTAGACTTAATTCGTTCTCGGTTTTTCTGGCCACGAATGTCTACTGACATTCATAATAAAATCAAAACCTGTGAACGATGTGTAAAAAGGAAAACCCTACCAGAACGGGCTGCACCTCTCGTTAACATCAAGACTTCAAGACCTCTAGAGTTGGTGTGCATGGACTTCTTGTCTTTGGAGCCAGACCGAAGAGTGAAAGATATTCTTGTGATTACAGATCATTTCACAAAATATGCTGTCGCTGTTCCAACACCCAATCAGAAAGCTCGAACTGTTGCTAAATGCTTGTGGGAAAATTTCTTTGTCCACTATGGCATTCCAGAGAGACTACACAGTGACCAAGGACCGGATTTTGAGTCCCGTACCATCAAAGAACTGTGTGATATTGCTGGCATCCACAAAGGAAGGACAACTCCCTATCACCCTAGAGGTAACCCAGTGGAACGATTCAATCGTACATTGCTTAACATGCTAGGGACATTAAGTGAGCAGAATAAATCACGATGGAAAGATTTTGTAAAGCCACTTGTGCACGCATATAATTGCACTAAGAATGACGTCACAGGGTTTTCTCCATACGAACTAATGTTTGGTCGTCAACCTCGTCTTCCCATAGATGTGGCTTTTGGGTTACCGCTGGAAGAGGACACTTCCACCTCTCACCTGCAATATGTCCAAGGATTGAAAGCACACCTACAAGACAGTCATCAGTTGGCTGTGAAGAATTCGGAGAAAGTGATGTCCCGCAACAAAACTTCCTTCGATCAGCATGTCACTGTTTCTGAACTTGCTGTGGGAGACAGGGTGCTTGTTAGGAACGTCCGACTGAGAGGAAAGCGGAAATTGGCTGACAAATGGGAGCCTGATGTATATGTTGTGGTGAAGAGGGCTGGCAACCTCCCTGTTTACACTGTAAAACCAGAGAACCAGGATAAACCTCTCAGAACACTCCATCGTGATCTTTTGTTGCCTTGTAATTATTTACCTGAGCAGAGCCCTGTAAAAAACTTGCCTATGAAGAAGAAAAAACAACTGCCTGTGAACTTACCTGAGCCTGACAATGAAGAAACATTAGAAGATGAGATCATCTCACCTTTATATGATTCCTTTTCCTTCGAGCCTGTGAAATTCATCACTGCTGTTAATTTACCATTGCCTCCTGTCCATAAATCTGTTCCACCTGCAGATCCACCTGAAGTTCCTGATCAGCCCCCGTCCTCTGCTGCAGAAGAGGATTTAGAACAGGAACTTCTAGTTGTTACAGAGGAGCAAAAGGAATTTCAACCTGTGGACGGAGAGGACATATCCATCAGTTTAAGATCTGATGATTCTGCAAGAGATGATGCTGAAGGCCCTGCAGCTGAGGGAAGTCCTGTTCCTGAGCCAGTCACTCCAGAGCATTCCACTAACAATATTGAACCAGACGTGGACTTAAATGTTCAACCAGAACCATCAAGCCCTGAAACAGAACCATCAAGCCCCGAATCAGAACCATCTTTGCGGAGGTCAGTTCGAGCAAGAAGACCACCAGAACGTTTACAGTACTCTCAACTGGGTCACCCACTGTTGAAGAGCATCCAGTTATTGTTTCATGGGCTGACCACTGCATTTACACATGCTCTTGAAGAGACTGAGGAGGATGAACGCATGACTGTCCCTGTCATCCAGACGCAACCCGGTCCATGTACGGGGACGTGCATGAGATCAGGGGGGGAACATGTAACCCACGTGACCGACATGACCCAATCATCTTCCCTTTAAGACCATCCCTTTAAGTTCATTGTCATGTGTGTTTCCGGGTTGGCTGCTGCTCACTGTTGGTCGCCGCGTCAGTTGTTGATAAAACAACTTGAAGTTTAAGTCAACTCATTATTCATTTAATCTCCAAGGTTGAAGATTTGCGGTGAGTTGTTGAATAATGTCTGACTTGACGTGGCATTGTATTTGCAATAATAGCGCCGCTAATATTTCCTTTTCAATGCAATATTCGCTAGGTTGTGATTCATAAACAGCTGGATTTGAACGAGTTACCATTGCATTCACCTCCTCTGACAATCCGTCACTCGGCGGTGAGTAAACATCAGTTATTTGTAGTAGGGCGTTATTTTTTGCTACGCTCCGCCAGTTAGCATTAGCTACCAACTCGACAATCAGTGGCCACATCATTTAGTCTATTTATGAATTATTTACTTAATGACAAGTCACACTGTTGCAGCCGAATTAAAGACCACACCTTTAATACTTAAAGGTTTCTCTTTTAACTTTAGATTTGATTATTTTCCATGATTTCTTTGTTGGTGTTGTTTTCTATGCTGGTGCAGCAATGAAGTTTTGTATCCAACATGATTTTTTTCGTAGCTACTTTGATCAATCACATTTTTTAAATTGATTGATTTGATCCAATATTAGTTGTTGTTTGGAACAACTGCTAATTGTGTCAATTAAGAAACTTTGAACTTGAATTATGAAGTGCACTTTTTAAAAGGATTTTTTTTTCCTTATTTTGAAGTTGACAAAACATAGTAAATATGTATTGAATTATTATTTTTTTTTACTTGTATAAATATAACATTTATATATACATATGAACTTAATGTGTGTTTGCTGGCCTTTTAGGTCAGGTTTTTTCTTCCGGACCCCTTCACTGGATGACGGAAGATGGTGAGCTACCCACCCACCATCTGGTGGTAGGAATACAGAACAACACTTCCATATAGGAACTGAACTGACTCTGAGGAGTATAAAAAAGGGAAAATAACTATTCTCCCATCAATTGTGGACCTTTTGTGGACTCTATTGGGTTAAAGTGTCACTGATTACCATTATAATTGTTTTGTTGGTTTGTTTCCTCTTTTTTTTTTTCCCCCCTTTTTGAGAACTTTATTTTTTTTTTCTTTTTTTTTTGTTTGTTGTTGTTTTGGTTTATCATTATTATCATTATTATTATTGCCACTGCAATAAATAGCAGTATCAACACACCCCTTTTGCAATAGTTGTATTAATTATTCATCCAATCATGACTCCATTTCGTACCTTCTTCTGATTCTACAAACTGGTTAATATCACACTTTGCAGTCAGATCTGCGCAACTAATGATAGCGTTACATACTGGAACTGGATCACTGGGACTGACTGGTTCTGGTTTCTCTCTCAAAAGGTCCAGAAGATGGAAGATCTGGATCTAAAAGAACCTCCAGGATCCACCAGTCCATCTATGAGGAGTGACCGGTCCAAAAGAAACAACCCAGACTTCAGTGATGAACCTGGACCCTCAGACAGAAAGTAAGAAACCAGTTTCTATCTGATTCATGTGAATCTATAGAGATAAAATATAAATTAACTGGTTGATCTCAGTGTTTTAATAAACAGTAACTTAATTTTCTTACTTATTAATTTAAAGCTAGACATGAAGGATGTTGGTCAGTAAATCAGTAGAGTTTGAATGAAGGTCTGAATGAATTAATATGGATTAAAATGTTGCATGAAAACAGAAACAACCAAACATGTGAAGAGCAACAATTCAGATTGTCTGTAAACCCACTGAAGCAGTGAAACCAGCATCTTCCAGACTGGGAACACTGGCATCAGTCATCAGACCAAATATAATTCAATGAAGTACTTAAAACCAGAAACCATCAATGTTCTGAGGTTCTGTTCTGACCCAGTTTCTGGTCCCTTGTTCTTTGTGGACCTTCATGAACATGTTCAGCTCCAGCCTGTTGCTAGTGAATATTTCAGTGATGAAGAAATGTCTTCACAGGAGCAGCTTTAGTGAGGAGGAGCTGTGCTGTGCTTTGGGTCAGAATGTTCTGATGGATCCGGGCTGGACCAGCTTCCCCCAGTGTGGGAAACGACCCAGAACAGGATCCGGACCCACAGCCAATCAGAGCAGCCGTGCTCCAGGTGAGACTGAACATGTCCAATCAGAGCTTCTTCCTTCTGTCGTCTCTGTGGAACCAGATCCACGTCTTTAGTTGAGATTTGGACATTTAAGGATTAAAAGTCTTTTTGTGATCAGTTGTTTCAACTGAATCTGTCTTTTTCCAGCTGGTGTAACTGGATCTTATGTCTTGATAACTTGGCTTAATAAAGACATCGTTTAATTTGACCCTGTTCAAAAAATGTCCACAAGATAAATTTACAAATTTGACTTTTTATTTTGTATGTTATTAAAATTACAAGTGAAGACTCTTACTCTGAAGGGTCATGTTGCAGCATAACATGTCATCAGCTCAAAATAAAACAATCACTTTGATTCTTTTTCTTCCTCCGAAGAGGTTTTGCAGCGCTAGTGGCTCGTATTTTTTTTTACAGTAGGCAGACAGGAAAGAGGGCGAGGAGAGGGGGGAAGACATGCGGCAAAGGTCGCCGGGGCCGGGAGTCGATCCCGCGATGTCCGCGTCGAGGACTGAGGCCTCCAAACGTGGGGCGTGCTGTGGTGGCGCAGGGGTTAAGCACGCCCCACTTTGATGATTCTTACAGATCATTTTATTTGGGTTTCAGCTCATTATGAGTTTAAGGGCAATAAAATAGCAGAAAGGATTGCTCAGGGTATTGGTTGATATTAATGTCGGGTTTAGAATAACAGAAATAAAGTGAAAATAAAACAACAACAAAAAAGAGCTGGCAAAAGTTTTAACTACATGCTATAGTGAAGAGTTAAAAACTCAGAGAGATAACTAGTGACTTGTCTCCTGTCTGCCAGATCCTGGCTTTTACCTGGATTTATGGAAATATTTTCCCTAATCACAATCTATAGTTTAAAGTATTCTGCTATTAATGTAGAATAATGTAGCCCATATTTTAAGAGTGCAAGTATTTCAGCTTTTAAACTCAAGCAGATTGAAAATGCTCAAAGGTAAAGGCAGCCTTTTACCCGTTTCCTGAATTGGAAGCTCAATCTGAAGCCAACTTCAGCTCTGTAAACTCTGAACTGTTTCCTGAGTTTGACTCCATGAATGAGAAGTAAGACGGTGAACCACAACTCAGATCCCCTAAAACCTGAACTAACAGGAGCTGTGCCCTCTGCTGGATGTTGTTTACATCAGAATTAGTATGATTTGGCCATAATTTGGTGCTAAAATAGCAGCAGCCTCAGAGGCCATCAAAGAGTATAATTTATACATGGGTCTATGCGGTTGTTTGTTAAATTAATGTTGATTTTTGTTACTCTCATTCCAAGTATTTTGTGTAGTTTTGACTGCGAATATCTCAGCAAATTTGAACTAAGATGAAAACAGACAATGTGATTTTGTTAAGTGTTTATTTTGCTTTGTTCTTTACCAAATGATAAACCAGCAGTCTAAATATATTCTCTGGTCTGCGGTTATTAACACACCCCAGCCTATCACTGCTCTCATTACCTGAATCTAGTGCTGGTCCCACTGTGTTCTCCAGTATATTCTAGTAACTGGAATCATCAGTGTTACATGTTCACCCCAACAACCTGTGGGTTTGCTTGGAAGTGGCTCTGTTTTCATCCTTTTGTGATAAATACAATAAAACTCAACATTTTCTTAAAGCTGATCATGATTTTGATGCATGAAGACAAAAAGGTGAAAAACAACCTGCTTTAAAACAGTTTTAACAGAAAGAGGGAAGGAATGTCAGAGAGACAGAAACCTTTATTAACTCTTACAATATAACACAGACTGCATTATATATATTTACAGTATAAATGCAAAATGTAATAATCCTAACAATCTGTTGGACCAAATCTGATTGGCTCAACAATTTCCAGTCTGTAATTATTCCTTAAAAAATCCAATCCAGACTCTGACTGAGGAAAGTCATTTTAAATGTGAACATTACTGATGCAATGAGTCGTTTCTTTGGCAGATTAAAGTTTTTTCTCCAGATTTCTTTCATAAAGGCTGAAAATAAAGTGAGGAAACATTTTTCTGTTTCAATAAGGACAATGATGACATGATGCAGAAGAGCAGATGTTACTGAAAACTCTTGGATTCAATGACTCTGATGGTTTTGTTCCAACTTTATCACTGAATCATGTTTTTTACTACAGTTGTCTTCTGTGTTTCAGCAGATGTTGGTCTGCAGGAGGTTCTAGAGGAACATAAGATCAGTCTGAGGAGAAGATGTGAATGTGTGACCGAAGGAAGTGATGAAACAGGAAGTAGAACCCTCCTCAATAGGATCTACACTGATCTCTTCATCACAGAGGGACAGAGTGACGAGGTTAACACCCAGCATGAGGTGAAGCAGCTGGAGAGAGCTTCCAAGTTCCAGAACCTCCATGTTTCTGCAATCAGGTGCCACGACATCTTTAAAGCCTTCCCTGATCAACATGGAGTTATCAGAGTGGTTCTGACCAACGGCGTTGCTGGTGTTGGAAAAACCTTCTCAGTGCAGAAGTTCACTCTGGACTGGGCTGAGGGATTGGAGAACCAAGATGTCAGTGTGGTGGTTCTGCTTTCGTTCAGGGAGCTGAACTTGATCAGAGATCAGCAGCACAGTCTTCTGTCGCTGCTCCATGTTTTCCATCCAACACTCCAGAAGCTCCCAGCAGAGCAGCTGGCTAAATGCAAACTCCTCTTCATCCTTGATGGTCTGGATGAAAACAGACTTTTCATTGGACTTCAACAACAGTCATCTGGTTTCTGACGTCACACAGAAATCATCGGTTAATGTTCTGCTGACAAACCTCATCAAGGGGAACCTGCTTCCCTCGGCTCTCATCTGGATAACTTCCAGACCTGCAGCGGCCAATCAGATCCCTCCTTCATGTGTTACCAGGGCAACAGAAGTACAAGGCTTCACCGATGCCCAGAAAGAGGAGTACTTCAGGAAGAGGTTCAGTAATGAAGAGCTGTCCAGCAGAATCATCTCCCACATCAAGACCTGCAGGAGCCTCCACATCATGTGTGGAATCCCCGTCTTCTGCTGGATCACTGCTACAGTTCTGGAGAACATGGTGACCTCAGAGCAGAGAGGAGAGCTGCCCAAGACCATGACTGACATGTACTCTCACTTCCTGCTGGTCCAGACAAAGAGGAAGAAGAACAAGTACCATGGAGGACATGAGACAAGTCCACAGGAGCTGATGGAGGCTGACAGGGAAGTTCTTCTGAAGCTGGGGAGGCTGGCGTTTGAACATCTGGAGAAAGGAAACATCATGTTCTACCAAGAAGACCTGGAGCAGTGTGGTCTGGATGTCACAGAGGCCTCAGTGTACTCAGGAGTTTGTACAGAGATCTTCAAAAGAGAGAGTGTGATCTTCCAGAAATCCGTCTACTGCTTTGTTCATCTGAGCATCCAGGAGTTTCTGGCTGCAGTCTACATGCTCCACTGCTTCACCAGCAGGAAGTCAGAGGAGATCAAGACGTTCCTGGGAGACGAATACAGAGAAACATCTCTAGATGAGTTCATGAAGAAAGTCATGGAGAAATCCCTCAGCAGTGAAAATGGCCACCTGGACCTGTTTGTCCGCTTCCTTCATGGTCTCACTGTGGAGTCCAACCAGAGACTCTTAGAAGATCTGCTGGGTCAGACAGAGACCAGTCCAGAAACCATCCAGAGAATCATCACCAACCTGAAGAAGATGAACTCTGATAGAATCTCTCCTGCCAGAAGCATCAACATCTTCTACTGTCTGGTGGAGATGAACGACGTCTCATTTTATCAGGAGATCCAACGGCTGCTGGATTCAGGGCAGAAGCTCTCAGTGACTGACTGTTCAGCTCTGGCCTTCATGCTGCAGATGTCAGAGGTTCTAGATGAGTTGGACCTGGAGAAGTACAACACAACAACAGATGATGGACGACTGAGACTGGTTCCAGCTGTGAGGAACTGCAGAAAGGCTCGGTGAGTCCAGATGTTTTCATTGTGATGCTGATTCAGCTCTATTGTCCTCCTGTTTCTTCTTCTGTCTTCAAGTTGATTCTGGATGTTTTTGCTCTTTATCTGCTTCCTTCATCCTCTGGATTATTTCAGCCAATCAAACATCTAAACATTCAGCTCATCCAGGACAGATGCAGCTTCTGGTTTTAAAACATTTTGACCATGTTTAAAATATCCCACTGCTTATCAGTTTTCAGGTTGAAATGAATATAAAACCTTGAGAACTCTAAAATATCTGTTTTCTCTGAAAAATCCAATAAGCCAGAGAGACATTTTACACTTTAACTCATCTCCAGTCATTGGGTCGCTGGCTTATATTTTATAATTTTATCTTTTAGGATCTTTGTTTTTATAAAATCACTTTTTAGCTTTGGTGGAAACTTTACAATAACCCTGCATTGCTGTTGTTGCCATGGTAACTAATTATAAACTTTGTGAACAGTGTTGATCTTCATCACCTTCTCCTCTTCCTCCTCCCTCCATTTTCCTCTGAGTTTGTAAATGAGACCAAAATGTGGTTTTTGTTGTCTGGGTCCAGAAAAAGTCCTAGTTTCTGTCAGATCCTCCCAAAGCTCTGAGAATCTGCTTCCAGAGCTGGAACCATTTTCCTCATCAACTCTTCATCTGCAGCCTTTGTTGAAGCTGTTAGCTGTCCTCCATGAAGACTCTGTAGACATCCCAGCCTCTTCTAGTGACTGGAGAACTTTCACTGCTTCACCATGAAATGCTGCTGGACCCAAACGCTCCGTCTCCTCCAGGGGTTTTGCTCTTCAGCTCTTTAGGAGTTTAGCAACAATTTCTCCTGACATCCAAACCTTTGTTCCTCTGAGACAATGGACAGACCACTGCAGAGACATGTGTCCCTCTTCCAACCAGTTTGTCCCAGTTCCTCTCAGATCGACAGTCTGAGAGGACGGTTCAGACCCGAAGGAGCAGCAGGACCGGTTCTGCTGCTGCTCTGCAGGACGACCAGAACAAGCTGAAGCTTTTAGCTGCAGCAGGTTGACGACTGTCCACTTTCTACTTTGTTAAAGCATCAAATCCAGCAGATGAACGGAGACAGAACTGGAGCATCATGTGTTTGTTCTGCTCCCAGTTTCCTCTGTGGCAGCATTTAATAACCTGCTGCTGGGAAACATGTTTCTATAGAAACTATTACTATTATTAATGATGATGATGATTCTAGATGCTACAGCAGATATTGGCTAAACAAACCCAGAGATGCCAGAGGTCCACAGCAGCTGCACTTCCTGTTCTGCTCACTTCATTTATAACTCACTTCCTGCTTGGTGGAAGATCTCAAGGAGCCAAACGGTCTAGTCCAAGTCAGAGCTGTGAGCAGTTCCTCCTCCTCTCCATCGTCTCCAGTAGTTTCCTTCATTCAGCTCAGTCAGCCTCTTCATCAGCTGCTGCAGAGAAACTGAACTTTCCTTCACTGATGATAGAAGATCTTCAACATCTGACTGCAGCTGAAGGTCTGAGGACATGAAGCCTGGACCAGAACCAGAACCAGAACCTGGACTTTAACCAGGAACTGCACACATTCTCTGTGGGGTCAAACTCAGTAGATTGAAGATCAGATATTGATCAGATATTGATCAGATGATGACATCACTGTTATATTTTAGTCTGTTTATGATCCAGATTGATTTCATTAGAACTGAATTTATTTCTTCTCTAATCACAGACTTGGTGGCTGTTCGCTCGATAAGGATGAATGTAAAGTTTTGGCCTCGACTCTGAAGTCCAACCCAGATCTGACTGAACTGGAAATAAATCGGATTCAACTGGGAGGTGGAATCTTTGCAATTAAAACATTTGGAGACTCTGATATGAAGCATCTGGTTGAGATCCTGGAGAATTCAGTCAGTAAAGTGAAGAAACTGGGGTTTGTTTTCTCTATTTATACAATAAAATCATTCATTTATACTTTAATAATTTGTTTAATAAATTCTCATCATGTTTCTTTTACATTCAGGGAAATTAATTTTCTACATTTTTATTCTTTATTTGTTTCATTTCAGGTTTTAACTGCATCCTGTTGGTTCAGTTCACATCTTTTATTCTTTATTCAGATTGATTGGATGCAGTTTATCAGAGACCAGCTGGACGTCTCTGTTCTCAGCTCTGAAGTCCAACCCGACCCGTCTGACAGAACTGGTTCTGTTCAGAACCAACCTGGAAGGTTCTGGACTGAAGGAGCTCTGTGGTTTTCTACAGACTGAAAGCTGCAGACTGGAGACATTGGGGTATTTTAATGATATAATTATTAATATTTCTGAATAATTCTATATAATTGATCATAAATCAAAGTTCATTTCTTCTGATCTAATCAATATTTTCTGAGTTTGTTCCTGGATCCAGAGTTTAATTTAGTTTCTCTGTGTAACTGAGTTGGACCTGCTGATCTGAGGTCAGAACAGGACAGCATTCGGACCCCAGTTTGTAGAAATCCCCCTCATGTCAAGCAGGTCAAAGGTCATCCAGTCTAGAAAAGTGAATTCCTGGATTCTGACAGGAACAAATCAATAATCAATGATTGATGCTTCAACACTTTGATCAGAACCTGGAATGATTTTACTGACTAAAATCCTCCAACACATCATGACCCAGTACCAGGTTCTGGTTCTGGTTCTGAAGTCAGCAGGTCTTTATTGTTGGCATTAATATTCATGAGAATCTTGAACTGGTTCTGTTGGACTGGTTAACCTGCATCCTGCTGGTTCACATCTTTTATTCTTTATTCAGGTTGTGGGGCTGCATTTTGTCAAAGATCAGCTGTGATTATTTGGCCTCAACTCTGAAGTCCAACCCGACCCGTCTGACAGAACTGGACCTGAGAGGAAACAACCTGAAGGATTCAGATGTTCAGCAGCTGAAGGATCTTGTAGAGACTTTAGAGTAAGTAAATGTCTGCAGTGAGTCCAGCTGCTGTCAGCATATTGAACTAAACCCAGTCAGCATCAAAGCAAAGATCCAGTGTTCCCAGTAAAGCTGCAGCTTCTCAGTGGGAGGAGAATGGTTCAGGCTTCCTGATTGGACACAGAGGCAGCAATCAGCCAATCAGAGGAGCAGCAGCTTGCTGTGTTGTTGCTGTGTCCATGTCTCCAGGACGTCCAGCTGGACTCCAGCGTCCAGCCGTCCAACATGTCTAGAGACAGTGGTCCTCATTCATCAAACTGTGGCAGCAGCAGATCTGATCTCAGACCTGCTTGTTCTCTCAGTTCAACAGGAAACAACTGATCAGGTTCATCTTGGTCACAGCTTTGAGATCAGTCTGACTGCAGCCTGGAAACCATCTACTGGATGTGCTGCGTCACTGACTGCTGCTGGAAAGGCTGGAAACACTCACTGATCTGCTCTCTCCTTCCTTCTTCTCTGCAGGTGGGAGGACCTATGGTCTCTGTAAAGTAGAGAACGTCTCTGTGTCCTGCTGATCCTCACAGGTTGAAGCTGCAGCAGTTTGAGCCTAAAGAGTCTCTGCCTGGACCATGATGATGACCTCTGACCTCAAAGATTTCCCTCCTGTTTATTTTCTCATGTCTGTCATTTAGTGTCTGATATTGTTTGTCTCTTTGGATCAATAAAGATCCGATTCAAACTGGGCTCCATTTAGAGGCTTCATGGAGTTTTGATCTGAACTGGATTCAACTGGAAAGTTGATCTTTTTTCTCTCTGGTTCATTTTCATCCTGGAACCAGAAATGGTCTGAGAACCATGTTTCCATGGTTTCCATGGAAACATGGGAATCATTTCCAGTTCAGCTCTGAAGTCATGAAAGACTCTTCAAACCTCTTTTCTCTGCTGCTTCTTCCTTCTGGTGACATGAAAATGTTCCTCAAAGCTCCACAGATAAAAAGATGTTTTACTGGAAACAGCAGAGAAACTTCAGCTTCCATCACAGAAACCAGTTTAACCAGTTTAGAACTGGATGTCCTGCAGAAACTCTGATCTTGGATCAGTTTTCAGGAACATCCATCATTTGTCTGAAAAATAATTTTATATATTTTTTATGTAAATTCTAAAATGTAAATATAAAGTTTTGCATCATCATTGATTCTCAGCTCTAATTTTCTCAGTTTGTTTTGGTTTTTACTTTTTTAACTCCATGTTTCATGTTTTGAGTTTCTAGAGATCTTTAGGACTCGATGTGTCTCATCAGGCTTTTACTGAGATAAAGAATCAGAACATCATCACTGGGATAATGTTCTGGTTGGTTCATGATTATTTTATATTTCTTATGTAATGTGGGTTTGAGTATTTAATGAGTTAAAGGTTTAAATAATGTTTTTTGTGGGTTTCTATGCAGCTGGTTGTGTGCAAATATAGTAAGTGCAACAATATTTTCCTCCAAGTTTCTTAGTTAAGCTGCTTCAAACTGTTACTGCACTTTCACTATCTAAAACCTGGGACAAGGGGTTAAAGGCCATCTCCTGCACCGAGTGCAACATTTCACTTCTTATGAGAGCGCGTCTCAGTTTAGAGACCAAAACCAGCAAGAAGCTTCAGAGTTTTCCTGCAACGTAGCTCTGGTCTATTGGTTTCAGTGGTTTTACTGAAGATGCGTTCAGGTCAGCAGGAAAATTCAGCGCTGATACAGACGGGAAGAGCGACTCCACCTCTGATGATGCTTGGATATAAGTTTATAAGTTCAGGTCTACATGAGATGAAACAGTTAATTTTCCTCACATATCAGGACTTTCTCCATCGGTCATCCTGCCGTCGTTCTGGATTTATTCATTATTTACGTCATCAGTGGAAATTCTTCAACCAGATGTTTATCTTTGTTTTAATTTTCACTGTTATAAAGTCAGACGATCAGGTCAGCTTACATTACTGTCGTTAAATAAGAGTCACTGCAGGATTTTATTCAGTCTGATCAGAAAAAACACTAATCTGCGAGAAAGCTCAACAACAACAATAACCGTATTGTTCTGAAGTGAACTGGATGTGCAACATTGTTTTGTGGGATTTCTTTGTGGCTCGGAGAACTTTATCTGTCCAATTTTCCCGTGATGAAAACCTTTCGTTAATTTGGGTTTTGATTGATCTGCATACTCATTCGGTATCATAGTAATGTGGCCGTTTTCTGACACGATCAAATTCTTTGTCCTAAACTCTGTAGAGTTTAACACAGCAACTTTATTTTCTTTTTAAATCTGTCTTCATAACATATGTAACTCTAAACATTGAATTAAAATATATCAGAATAATATACGAGTCAGTGAACTGTCAATATGACTCAGGAAGACTGTTAGTTCTTCTCTAAATTCCACATTAAGTGGATATTAAATGTAAATAATGCAGCATTATCAGGGATGTAGTTCCCACTATGGCCACCAGAGGGAGGAAATACCCCGCTGTCAATATAGAGGCGAGTTTGTGGAGCTGCAGCTGGTTTCAGACTTCTGTTAAGTTGATCACGTTTATATCTTTGTCATTATAAATATTAATATTATGGTCTCAAAAAACGACTGACAGTTGCTTTAATATATATATGTGTTATTTACACAGAAATAACTCCTCGATATATACCAAATAAGTTACATATTAATGTGATAACAGGTTTGTTTGCCAATATGCTGAGTTTCCGGTTTAGTCAGGATAATATTTTTGAAATATTTATTTTTTTCTGGAAAACAGAATAATTTTAATAATTTAACTTCAGAGCTCAATTATATAAATTTTATCATGTAAGAAAATTACATACTTATGCTTTCTGATAGAACACTTTAGCTTGATAAACTAACAAGCTAAAGTATACTTGCAGGAGATTTTAGTTATTTGTCTTTTATTTTGACAGAATCCAAAGGAAGTGCTCATCACGTATCAGTTCTCTAACTTTACTCTGGTTGTCTTTACACACTGAGTCCACTAGGGGGCAGAAGGCTAAGTTAGCAGTTGGCTAGTTTCCCGCTCCTGATCGGCTAATGAAGCCCTTGTTGCTCTCTTGGTGTTTTTGCTGTTATTTCTATAGTCTTGGTCCTGTTTTAACATGAGATCAATGTTTGATCTGTCAGTGTGAACTAGAAGCGGCTCCACAGAGATGAAAACATCCTGCAGAGACTCTGAGCCGAGCTAGCGATGCTAAAGATGCTAACAAACTAGCAGCATCTTGTTTTACACACAAACTGATTATCAGCAGGTGCAGATTTAAAATCTGATGCTGAACAGCAGCGACTGTCCTTCAGTTCACTGTTAATAAGTCATCCATTCATTATTGAACTGATATAAGACTTAAAAACATTTATAATCGGTCATTAAGTTATTATGAAACGAGCATAAAGGACTTTCCTGAGTAGTTATAGTGTGTGACCACAAGAGGGCGGAAGATGGCGAGTCTCTTCCAAAACTATTCTGTTTTATAATTTAAAACTGTTTTAACGACATATCTAACTCAAAACAGTGAATTATAATATTTGAGTCAGTAAACAGTCGATATGACGAAAGAAGACTGTTAGTTTTTCTCTAAATTCCACATTAATGGAAATGAACCGTAAATAATGCATTATCAGGCCTGTAGTTCCCACGATAGCCACCAGAGGGAGGAAATACCCCGCTTTCAATATAGAGGTGAGTTTGTGGAGCTGCAGCTGGTTTCAGACTTCTGTTAAGTTGATCATATTTATATCTTTCTCATTATAAATATTATGGTCTGTCTGAAGGACTGACAGTTGCTTTAATTTATAGATGTGCTATTTACACACAACTCTATATATACCAAATAAGGTACATATTAATGTGATAACAGGTTTGTTTACCAAGATGCTGAGTTTCCGGTTTAGTCAGGAGAATATTTATGAAATATTTATAAATGCTATTTTTTTTATATAATTTGGCCCAATTATATATTTATATCATATCGTAAGAAAATTACACAATTATGCTTTCTGATAATATAATACACATACAAGCTAAAATGTACATACAGGAGAATTTAGTTCTCCTGTATGTTACTTTGAAAGAATTCAAAGGAAGTGGTTTTCACACATCAGCTTTCCAGCTTTACTCTGGACGTCCTTACACACTGTGTCCACTAGGGGGCAAAAGGCTAAGTTAGCAGTTAGCTAGTTTCCCGCTCCTGATCGGCTAATGAAGGCATTGTTGCTGTCTTGGTGTTTCTGTTATCTCTTAAATCTTCTTCCTATTTTAACATAAAATTAATGTTTTATCTGTCAGTGTGAACTAGAAGCAGCTCCACAGAAATGAAAACAGGCCGCAAAGTCTCTGAGCGGAGCTAACGATGCTAACAGACTAGCAGCATCTTGTTTTACACCCGAAATGATTATCAGCAGCTGCAGATTTAAACTCTGATGCTGAACAGCAGCGACTGTCCTTCAGTTCACTGATAAGTACTCATTAATGTAAATTAAATTAGTATCAAGATTAAGGAAATTAATAATCGCTCGTAGATTTATTATAAAACAAGCCTAATGGACTTTACTGTGTAGTTACAGTGTGTGACCATAAGAGGGCGGTAGATGGCGAGTCTCTTCCAAAAAAAATCTGTTTTATAATATTTTTATATTAAACTGTTTTAACGACATATCTAATTATAATATGTCAGAATGATATTAGAGTCAGTAAACTGTGGATATGACTCAGGAAGACTCAGGAAGTTAGTTTTTTCTCTAAATTCCACATTAAGCGCATATGAAACGTAAATACAGTTTCATATGCGCAGACTACAGTCCAGCATTATCAGGACTGTAGTTCCCACTATGGCCTCCTGAGAGCGGAAATACCCCGCTCTCAATATAGGGATGAGTTTGTAGACGTGCAGCTGGTTTCAGACTTCTGTTAAGATGATCACGTTTATTTCTTTGTCATTATAAATATGAATATTATTATGGTCTCTCTAACGAACTGATAGTTGCTTTAATATCCTAAATAAATTACATATTAATATTTCCTGATGAAACAATTCACTGGTTTTATCGCCAAGATGCAATGTTTTCTGTTTTGTCAGAATAATATTTTTGAAATATTTATTTTTTCTGGAAAACAGAATAATTTTAATAATCTAACTTCAGAGCCCAATTATATAAATTATAACATATTCTCAGAAAATTACATACTTATGCTTTCTGATAGATTAATAAACTGACAAGCTAAAATGTACTTACAGTGGAATTGGGTTCATTCTTTTTTATTTTGAAAGAATTCAAAGGAAGTGCTGTTCACATATCAGTTCTCTAACTTTACTCTTGTAGTTACAATCTGCGACCACGAGGGGGCAGAAGGCTTAGTTAGCATTTAGCTAGTTTCCCGCTGCTGATCGGCTAATGAAGCCCTTGTTGCTCTCTTGGTGTTTCTGTTGTTATTTCTCAAATCTTATTCCTAATTTAATATTGAAATCAATGTTTTATCTGTCAGTGTGAACTAGAAGCAGATCCATATAGATGAACCAGACCGCAGACACTCTGAGCGGAGCTAACGATGGTAGCAGCACCTTCAGAGGAGCTGTGGCTTCTAAACTGGAGCTTCATCACCAACGGAGCTGAAACAAAGCTCGACAACTCTGGATGAGACGATAAGATGCTGAGCTTCCGGTCTCTAGTAATAAGAGACTGAAAGTTGAATTATCCTGGAAACAGAATGACGTTGATGTTTTTGCTGTATATGTGATGGATTGAAATATTATCTCAGAGGCTGACAAGGCTGATTTGGTTAAAGCAGTGGCCAGATGCCACCAGCAGGGGGAGCTTAGCCCTTGCGCTAGTTATAGTGAAGAGCACCAGAACTTCCTCCTCTGATAATAATAATCGCTGGAGCAGAAGCAGCGTGTCCGGCTCTTTAAAAAATGCCCCTGTTACAGATATGAGTATATACATGAATACACACTTGCAGATTGTAAATAAGTTTATTTACTTTCAGAAAGCTGTAAGTTCTTTTCGATGCTTCTAATAAGAAATTCCGTTGTTAGCGAAATCCCGCTGTTAGCTCCGATGTTAGCACCGTTGCTAAAATACTGCTGTCTCAACGTTGATGCCATTGTGTATGTTGGAAGCTAATCTCTGATTATAATAATTGCTGGAGCAGAAGAACCGTGTCCGGCTCTTTATTAAAATATCCCCCTTTTACATGGCATTTACATATAGCCACGAACTGAACTATTAATGTCAGAGCAGGGCGGTTTTTACCCTCTAGTGGACACAGGTGGTAACTACAGCTACTTCATAAAGTTAGACAGTTTACATTGCACATATACTTCCGGCGAGTACTTTCACAATAAGACAGATAGATACAGGTTATTTTACTGTTTGCTTTTATTTGAAATAATATATTAAACTTACATAAAAAAAAAACTATACGCAAAAACAGCAAATTAAACTCTGCTGAGGCTTTTTCCACCCACACATAATTTTATTATTTCTCCAGACAGATGAAAGTATTTTAATAACATTGTGTGATTCATTTATTCATAGATTAACTCAGTCATGGTTTTTTGACTAATTGCGAGAAATTGTTTGCAGACTAAGCAACTAACAAAAATTTTAATTGAATCCAACCACTTAATATTTTAAACTGTATTCATTTTTCACATTTCATTATTCCCCCTAAGGTTTTTTCGTCCTGCTTAATGTTTAATGTTTGTTTGTAGTTGAACTCACTGGTTGCAGAATTCAGTTCATCTTCTCCAGTAAGGCCTCCGGTTCTTAAGGTTTGTCTTGTTTTTGTTTCCTTGCTGCTTCCTTGTTCATCTCAGGTCCATCAACTCCATCTTCTTCAGCTCATAATGATTTATCCATGAAACAAACACACTTTCCAAGCTCCTCATTTCTTCATCAGCCTCTTGAGGGTTTTATCAGCGGAAGCGTCCGGTCTTCATGGTGTCGGTGAGTAAAGACGGACGGTACTCTCGGGTCACAGCCAGAACCTGCAGCTCCTGAATGAACTGCGGGTCTGAGTGAGGCGCAGCAGCTTGGTGTAATGAGCTGTAGTTGACCAGCAGATGTCCCAGTGCCGCGCTAATCCCATCAGGAACTCCTCCAATGGACAAAAGGCTGATCATTAATCGGTCAGATTAAGCATGTGGCTGTGTCTGACCGTTCAGGTGCCTGATGGGATTGGCAGGCCTCCAACCAGGCCAGGCTGTGTTTGTGTGCTCGGGTTGTGTGACCATGTTGATGGCAACTTCACAGATGGACAGAAACCTGAGAAGATGGACTGTAAGTTTCTGATCAGGGAGCTAAAAATGGATCCAGTGATGTAGGTTCAGTGTGCTGCCACCTGGTGGTGAAACCTCTTCACTTTATTTTATGTCCAGACTGGATAGAAAGTAGTGAAGTTTTGCCTGGTAACCGTCCATATCAGCACTTATTCATCAGAAAATAGAAACAATAAATCAGTCTGATTGAACATGTGGAAGCTCAGGCTGATTTTATTTATTCCTGTGGACACAAACATGTAAAAATATAAAACTGTAACAATAACGAATCCATGCCAGCTGCTATCAAACAGTCGACCTGATAAAAGTCCGTAAACAGTCACAGATGGTTCTGTTGGATCCTTCATGTAAACCTTCAGGGGAAACATGCTGACCGTTTCTATGGTAACGCAAAGGGAAGAAAGTCCAGTTAAAACTGAACCATTTAAAGTTTGGCAGTGGAAATAAGGAGATTTTAGAGGCTGATTCTCATCATTTCACTGAAAAATAAAATAATTTAAATATTCTAGTAAACTTCAACAAAAAGCATCTAAACAGTTTCAGAGAAATGTTTAATAATCACTAAACTTACAAATTAAACCAACCAAACCAAGATTTCAGATTAAATGATGACCAAGATTAAATTAGTTAATAGGAAGGTGACAAATCTATCTAAAAAGATAGCAGGCTAACTGTTTAGCTTCACACTAAATATTTAATTTGTAGCTAACTAGTTAGTTTGTTGACTAAATATTTATTTTAATATCTAAAGATATTGTTGGTGAGCTAAATAGCTATCAAACTTAATATGTAGTTAGCACGCTAACTATTTAGCTCCAAATGAAATATCTTGTATGAAATGAAATATTTAGTTGGCAAGCTAAATGCTGAGCTTCAAACTAAATATTTAGCTTTTTAAATATACAAATTTAGTTTGAAACTGACATTTATAAATGAATGAATATCAGGTTTAAATGGTTTAAATCACAAGTTAAAACGAATTAAATAAATTATGGAGTAAATAAACTTCAGATGAAATCTGGGTAATTGGAGCGATCTGATTGGTTCCTGCTCTGAGCGCTATGCTGGCCTGGTTCTGGTTCTGGCTGTTTGTTTGGAACATTAAGGATCACATCTCAACATTCAGCATGCACTTTGACCCTACATGACCTTTATAAACACGGTGACAATTCTGAGCTCGGTGAGGTTCTGATGAACAGAACCAACAGAACCGAACCGGTCCATCAGCTGCAGAACACAAACATTATGAGAGCAGCAGGAAGTGACATTTACTCTAGAAATGACAACTTCCTGCAGTATTTCTGAGCCCAATTTGAAGCTGATGTCATTTGGATGAGTTAAATCAGTTTTACCTTGAATTTAATTTTGGTTCCGAGAGTTCTTACTGCCCTCTGTTGGTGAACGTTTGTAACTACAGATATTCTTCACTTTTATCAAGTCAGCATTTGTTAATGCCGTTAAAGAGTCAATCTGATCAGAAAAACGTCCTGTGAAGAGTTTAACACAGCAGCTATCTTTCATGGTTTAAAACTCTTTATTACAAATATAACATCGAACAGTGAATTAAAATATGTCAAAATAATATTTGTGTCGGAAAACGGTGGATATAACTATGGAATATTGTTAGTTTTCTCTATATGAAGTGGATAATGATGCAATATTATCAGGACTGTAGTTCCCTCTATGGCCACCAGAGGGCGGAAATACCCCGCTCTGAATATGCAGGTGAGTTTGTAGAGCTGCAGCTGGTTTCTGACTTCTGTTTAGTTGATTAAGTTTATGTCACTCTAATGACAAATATTATTATGGTCTGTCTAAAGAAGGGATGGTCAACTCCAGGCCTGGAGGGCTGGTCTCTTGCAAGTTTTAGATGTATTTCTAGTTCATTAATATTTATAATTCTTACTATAAATATTGATATTATTATGGTCTATCTAAAGGACTGACTGCTGATTTAATATATAGATGAGTTATTTACATACAGATAATTCATCTATATATTTTAAATAAATTACATATTAATGTTTTCTTATTAAATAAATAACTGGTTTGTTCACCAAGATGTTGAGTTTCCTGTTTAGTCAGGAGAATATTTATGAAATATATATTTTGTCTGGAAAAAAGAATAATTGATAATTTTGCTTCAGAGCCCAATAATGTAATTCACATCACATCCTAAGAAAATTACATACTTATGCTTTCTGATAATATAATAAACTAACAAGCTAAAATGTGCAAACGGGAGAATTTAGTTCATTGTGTTTTACTTTGAAAGAATTCAAAGGAAGTACTAATCACATGTCAGTTCTCTAGCTTTACTCTGATTGTATTTACACACTGAGTCCACTAGGGGGCAGAAGGCTAAGTTAGCAGTTAGCTAGTTTCCCGCTGCCGATCGGCTAATGAAGCTCTTGCTGCTCTCTTGGTGTTTCTGCTGTGATATTTCTTAAATCTTCTTCCTATTTTAACATGAAATCGATGTTTTATCAGTCAGAGTGAACTAGAAGCAGCTCCACAGAGATGAAAACATCCCGCAGAGACTGTGAGAGGAGCTAGCGATGCTAACAGACTAGCAGCAGCAGTTTGTTTTATACTCAGTGATTCTGGTGAATGTTGATGTTCTGATTGATCAGCTGCTGCTTTTTCTCCAGTGATGGTGACAATATTTGATCAGCTTATTTACAGAACCAAGTGGGTTTTAGTGGAACCGCATTAAAACGGTTCTGGTCTGATCTCTCTGACAGAATCTTGTCTCTAAACAGCTGATTGAGAATCTTCATCCATTCATCCAGAGCTGGAAGTGAGAGGATGAGGACCTGAGGCACTTCAAGAAGCTGGACCCCTGCAGGGAGGGAGGAGACCAGAGAGTGAGTCAGCTGCTGCTGCTGCTGCTGCTGCTGCAGAAACACTGAATGCCATCAAGTATTTCAGTCCAGTTTCAAATAAAACACCTACAAGTAGATTGTCAGTAAGATATTGGAGCTTATTTTCCTCTGCAGTGACGATGAAGGTCTCCCTCCTCTTCCTCCTCTGTCGGTGATCAACCTGCCGCCTACCCTGGAGACGCTCTGTCCTCCATGGACATGGAGCAGAGGGACTACGACTCCCGGACGGCGTTGCACGTCATGGCGGCTGAAGGTCAGGCCCAGACAGGAAGTGGCGGCGGCTGTTTCCTGCTGCTGTGTGTGTTGTGAAGGTAGGAGCATCTCCATGTTTATTTCTTGTCTGCTGACATCTTTCCTCCTTTCCTTTGACCTTCCTTCCTTCTCTCTCTGTATTTCCTTCTCTCCTTCTTGCTCACTTCCTTTTTACTCTCCTTACTTTGGTCTTACTTCCTTCCTTTGTTCATTTCCTTTCTCTTTTCTTTCTTTCCTTCCTTCATTTTGTTATTTTTTAGCATCAAACTTTGTTCTGAAAGTGTTCCAGCAGCGTTTCCATGGTGACAGTGTTGCCATGTTTTGCGTGCAGGTGGGCAACACACCGATGGACGAGGCGGTGCACGTAGTCACCATCCTCAGAGACTACCACACCTAGTACAGCCCTCAGGATGCCGCTGCCACCGTTGCGCAGATAAGAACCTGGACGGCATGCTGTGACTTCCTGGAGGCTCCTTCAGTATAAAAGCTCCTCATCATGTTTATCTGTTCTCCCAGTAAAATAATTGGTTTTTATTTCCTCTTCTGCGTCCAACCATGAATCAAACCCGCCGGTGCTTTTATTCTGGAAACAGGAAGTGGAGTATGCGTTCATGGCGTGACCCTGACACGGTGGTGTGTTCTGTATATAAGTGTAAATATGTTCAGCTGTTAAACTGTCACTGTTTTCCTGTAAAACTTTATTTCCTCTCTTATTTCTCTACATATCAGAAGAGACACTGCCAGACTGAATGGACCGGTTCTGACCGAGCCGCAGTCAGAAGGGACGAATATTCAGATGGCACGAAGTGTTACCACGGTAACGACCTTCACCAGAACCACTAAGACCTGCTGGGTGAAGTTCTGGTCCAAGATTTGGCTGAATCCGCAATATTCGCCCTGCTGAGCCACCAGCAGATATTTATTCACATGCAAATAAAATCTAAATATAAAAACAAACTGAATTCCTGTCATTTAATGAGTAATAATTTCATCTGACATTCAGGAAATAAAACAACTGCTTCTAAATGTTTCTGACTTTCCAGAATTTTTATTTTATTTTTATTATACTTACAAACTTTTTCTATCTAAAAATTAAAAATGTTATTGGCATCGGTGTTTTCACTAAACCTTATTTTATTTTTTCCCTCTATTTCCAACCAAATTTCAAAAGTACATTTTTATTTCTGTATTTTATAAATTTGCAGAGAAATAAAAGTTGAATTTTTCTCCCTTTGCAACAGAAACTGAAACACTGTTTTTACATTTTTGTTTTTACAAAGTTCAAACTGAACATTTGATGAAAATCAATATTTTCCTTCTGGTTTCAATGATCTTAAAAGTTCCCAACATGTGAGGAGAAATAAAAGCCTCAAGTCTCCAAGTGAAGCAGAAACAGTGGATCTGCAGATGAAGTGAAATTGTTCCAGATCTCCTCCCTTGTTGTTCTGAACATGTTGAGCAGTAAATGTTGGTTCTGCTTTTCCTGTCCAGATGCATCAGCTCAGTTTGGACCTTCTGGATCCTGAACTTTGAGTTTTTCTCCTGGATCAGAGACGATTCTGAAGCCACGCCTCCAGTCGTCACGGTCAACACCCCTTTTTCACCAAAATCATCCAAAACAGAAGACAAGTTTTAAAAAAAAAAGCATTTCAGTGTAGATGAGCGAGTGGCGGAGTGAGGAGGAATACAGGCTGCTTATCTAAAGGTTGTTGGTTCAAATCCAGCAAGGATCTTGTTGTGTTTTGACTCAAATAAAGGGAAAATTAAAGTAAAATTGGTAGAGTTCAGGATTCGAACCTGCAGACTCCCAGTCCACTTCTTATTCCTCTGAGCTACTGCTCATTACAAAAAGAAATGATTTCCGCGTAAATTTGTCACGAAAAAATCACCACATTTTCACACTTTGTCAAATTTTTGGAAAAACCTGCAGAGGGAAGAAAAGAGGCGAGGAAACGTGTTGATCAGAGGATTGATGACAGATTGGAGCTTCAGATTCTCTTCATCTTCAGACTGCAGACCAAAGACTTTACAGATTCTCTGCAGCGACTCGTTGGGCTCCTGCAGACCTTCGTCTGTTCAGCAGTAAATCCACCAGCAGGACTCGGCTTCTCTCAGACTCAAGCTTTATTTACTCATCTTTACATAGAAATACTTTCTCTGGGCCTCGACCTCAGAGGGAACAATTAAAGCCCGACAAGCCGAGCAGAGTCACTTTCACTAGTAAACAAGACCTGGTGGAGCTCAGAGACGGAAATAATTGAACTCCAACAAAACTATGAGGAAACTGAAGCTCCCCGCCTTTCCTCAGAACTGGTTTGGATCAGAACCAGTTCAGCGGCATCTGAATCAGCCAATCAGCAGTGGAGTTTCTTCCTCTCTGCGTGTCTCTGCTGGTTCCAGTAGAAACGGTGATCTGGTGTCAGAGGTGATCTGCTGCTGGGATCTGATGGACGTCTCTCTGTTCTGAGAGGAAGATGAAGATGATGATGATCCTCCTGCTCGGTAAGATCATCTTCCTCTCTGCTCCTCATCCTCTCCAGTCTCTGCAAGCTGCTGATCAGACTCAGAACTTCTTGGTTCTTCTCTCTAACTGACCCCTGGTGACCTCAGCTGGTTGATGATTCTGGATCAGAACCTCAGGTTCTGGTTCCAGCGACTCATCTCTCACCAGTCCTCCCAGTAGATCTCACTGGTTTATTGTTCCTGGTTGGATTCTGGTCTCTTCCATCCAACCAGTGGCTCCACTTTGCCGTTTCCTGTCTGGATCCAATTTCTCTGGTTTGGGTTCAGCAGCTGATCTGGTTCTGATGTTTTCTATCAGTTTCTATCAGGTTGTAGTTCTGTCAGCATCAGAACCACTGAGACCCATATAGACCAGTAATCTGGACATTAGCTCCCAGAAACATGAACCTCAGAAACCAGTGATGAATGTTTGCAGATGTTGAAGGTTCTGGTTTCCTTCCAGTCTTCAGTTTTTCACATAAATGTTCATTTGAATCCAAGATGGCCGCCTGCTGGTTGTAGTTTGTAGTTTATTTCTCCTGAATTCACCTCAGTCTCAGGTTGGTGGTCATAATGTTCTGCTCCTGATGCATGATGCTGGTCTGACCATCAATGGAGAATCAGGTTCTGGTGGGTCCGGTTCTTCTCTGGTTTACTGGTTTTATAAAAAACAAACCTGATCTATGGATGATATTCAGAATGAAATTATGAGTTTTTGTATCAAACAGCAATTCTTTACTCAGTGGGAAAATTGCAACATATTCAGGCCAACATGTTCAACTAATCCTGGATCCTTTAACAAATATTTTGACTGTATTACCCCTTTGAGATCACAGCTCACAATGAGGTTCTATTGAAGCAATGAAAAATATGGGGCGTGCTGTAATGCCGCCGGGGATTAGCACCAGAGCGCGCCCAGAGGCCTTAGTCCTCGACGCTGACGTCGTGGGTTCGAATCCTGGTCCTGGCAACCTTTGCTGCATGTCTTCCCCCCTCTCTTCGCCTTCCTTCATGTCTGCTTACTGTCAAAAATACGAGCCACTAGAGATGCTAACACTCTTCAGAGAAAAAAAATTGACATATATAAAAAAAAAAGTAATAAAAAATATGTAAAATATACAGAAATGTCCAAATTGTTGTTAGATCAACAAAACGCATCAGTTTCACAGCAGAAACTGACTGAAAGGAAGGTTTAAATTCTGTAACTATAAAGAATTAGGACCAAAAGTCCCAGAAAAATACAATTATTTTAATGCACTGTTATCAGTTTTATGACTTATTGCTTAATGTGTGTTACATGTTACATGATCAGATAAGAGTTCAGTATCACTGAGCTGTTTAGCAAACAGACTGAAATCTTTCATCACTAGTGAATAACTGATCATCATTTCTACACTAAACCCTCATCCTGTGTCCTCAGTTTCCCAGCATGCTCTGGGAGGAGTGGTGGAGGTCAATGAGGGGGCGGAGTCTGTTCTGCTGCCCTGCATTTACTCTGGTGAAATACCTGAAGACAATCCATTACTCATCTGGACTCGCAGTGACCTCAGTCCGAACTCCGTTCACCTACGGAGAGAAAACAGTGACGATCTTCAAAACCAGAACCAGCGTTTCAGAAACCGGACCTCCATGAATCCTGATGCTCTGGATACTAGAGACTTCAGCCTGACTCTGAGGAAACCTGTGCAGTCTGATGGAGGAAACTACACCTGCAGCATCTCTAATGGAAGACGAGAACTGAACCTGAAACAGATTCATCTAAAGGTCAAAGGTCAGATAAACAAGCAGCACAACCACAACACAAACTATGAACTTTATTCATAAAATAAAGTTTTATGCTATGAATGAATTTGTTGAAAAGAGAAAATTAATAATTGTTCATAGTTCCTGTAACCATGGAGACCATCCCAAGAATAACTAAGAATAACCAAGGACCGGATGAATGGATTATTTCTAAAATGAAATTATTAATACAATAACTTCTATAATCTGAGTTACTATGGAAACAGGTTTTTTCCTATAAACCTGTTAATTCATAACAAACTGGAAATGCTTTCATTAATATTTCATGTTTCTTTAAGTCTCCATAACTGACTTCAGTCACTGTTTTAGTCTTTAACAGTAAAGCAGTCGGCTCTTTAATAACAGCAGCTTTATTCATGTAAATAACAATATAAATATAATATAAAATGAATTAGATAAATATTAAGCACCACCATTTTATGACTTCTTAAAAATACTTTATATTTATTACGATTATAAAACATGATTTATCACCTTTTTCACTTTTCACACTATTATTTATGTTCTGATGATCAACTGTATAAACTGAACATTTTCAGGATGAATCTCCAGGAATAATTTGTGTTTCTGATCTTCAGCCTCCACAGAACAAACAAGTTATAGATCTGCTATGTATTAATAAAACCCTCTGATGGATCAATAACTGTCACATGAACCACTGATGGATTCAAGTTTCTGGTTTTATGTTGATCATTAAATGATTTTTCTCCTGCAGACAGAAACTGAATGACGACATGAAACCAGAAAATGATCCAAACTGTTTCTGATCATTTTGTTCTTTATTTCCTCTCAGCTGATCAGCAGGAGGTCGAGGTCACTGAAGGGTCAGATTCTGTCATCCTGCCCTGCAGAACATCATCCCACCTTCCTGAGGACACAACAGTGGAGTGGACCCAGTCAGAACCTCATTCCATATTCATTCATGTGTTTCCCAACACGAGTAAACACTACGCCCAGCAGGACAAACTTTACAGCTGCCGAACAGAGATGAACAAGGATTTCCTGAGGACCGGAGACGTCAGCCTGACCCTCATGTATCCCACAAACAGAGACGATGGACGCTACGTCTGCACCGTCTACAGAGACCAGGACGTCCTGAGACACACTGTGGTTCTGAAATATGTCAAAGGTCAGTTCAGGGCATCAGGACTGACCTCTGAGCTGCTTTATCAGCTCAGAGGTAAAGCTGACCCTCTGATGCAAACCCTGATAAAGGTCAGCAGCTCTGACCTTTATCAGGTCAGAGCTGCTGGTGAAGGTCAAAGGTCAGAGTGAGGTTAATATTTCTCTGTTTTCCACAGAACCCTTTCCATCCTGGGCCACAGCTCTGCTGGTTCTGCTGGTTCTGGTTCTCATCGTCTCTGTAGGCGCTTTATATCATTTTAAAGATTATCTCCTGCCAGGTGAGTCTGAATGTTTCTTACCCAGAATGCTGTGAGAGATCATGTGGCCTGTCCTAGGGGTCAGAGGTCAACGGTTCATCTTGTCATCAGTTCAGATCTTTCTGTTCATTCATGTTCAGATCAAATGCAGTGTTAGAAACATCATGAACAGAACCAGAACCAGCAGCTGCTGTCTCTACAGCTGTCAGTGTTTCTGCTATATCTCAGTTTTCTAGAAGTTTGTTCCAGATTTATGGTGCATAGAAGCTGAATGCTGCTTCTCCATGATTGGTTCTGGTTCTGGATATAGAGCAGAACCAGAAACTACAATTCAGTTCTGCCTTCAGAACAGTTACATCCCCCCAAACTGTCTTAGAGATGAAACTCTGCTGTCGGATTTTTCTCTCTGTCTTTAATGTCTCAGTTACAAGGAAACATTTTCACTAGAAATACCTTCATGGTCTCTGACCTGATGGGTCCATCCTGGTCAAGGAGGAACAGTCTGTCTGTCTGTCTGTCTGTCTGTCTCTCTCTGTCTCTCATCTTGTCCTCTGTGTCTCTCAGCTCTACAGGTGCAGGTGGATCCAGGGGTTAAATCTGTCCTGCTGCCCTGCAGAACCAGCATTTACCTGCCAGGAGGCGCCAGAGTGGAGTGGAGGAACGGAGAGAACAAGACGGTCCATGTGTATCCGAGCGGTTCTGATGATCCTGAAGAACAGAACCTGACCAGCAGAACCAGGATGGGTGACGACCCACTGAAGACCAAAGACCTCAGTCTGACTCTGGAGCGCCCCTCAGTGACAGACAGCGGGATCTACACTTGCAGAGTCTTCATAAGGAAACGAGTCATTCTGATGATGAAACGGGTTCATCTCCAGGTCAAAGGTCAGTGGCATTAATGTTGGATTTTTCCAATCAGATGATTGGTGGTGATCAATAGCGATAATTGGCTAATTAGAAGGTCAAAGGTCAATGTGATGTAATGAGTGATGAAGAGGAGGAACCAGATCGGGACGATCAGGGACCAGAGTTGTGAAGAAGCAGCTGGAGACTTTGACTAGGACAGTTTCCCCTGCTGGAGACAGCAGTTACTGTTCAGAACCATCAGAACTGAAGTTCCTGCAGCCTGGAAGCAGCAAACATGTTGTGAATGAGGATGCATGTGGACTGGGATTTTATTTTTATTTTAAAAAAGTTTTTCCAACGTTTTGAAATCAAATCTGTTTAGTTTTTTTGATAAACGGCCCAGATGAGGCTGGAGAGCAAAGAGATTGTACAGAAATGTGGAAGCGGTTTGGATGGATGGTATGGTGGTTGTCCAGTATCTCAGAGGATCCAGAGTCTTGGCAGTTTCTCTCTCTAGCAGGAATCTCTGCTCCTCCTGGATGACATCAGCTGCTTTTGGTCTGACTGAACATTTGAATCTTGACATGTTGGAAAAAGTTTTCCAAAAAACAACAAATTGTCATTTTGTTGGGTTTTGTAAAGGGCTGCACAGAGGTGCAGTTGGTAGCACTGCTGCCTTGCAGCAAGAAGGTCTTGGGTTCAATTCCTGACCTGGGCTCTCTCTGCACGGAGTTTACATGTTCTCCCTGTGCATGATGGATTCTCTCCGGGTTCCTCCCATAGTCCAGAAACATGACTGTCAGGTTAATTGGTCTCTCTAAATTCTCCCTAGCTGTGTGTGTGTGTGTGTGTGTGTGTGTGTGTGTGTGTGTGTGTGTGTGTGTGTGTGTGTGTGTGTGTGTGTGTGTGTGTGTGTGTGTGTGTGTGTGTGTGTGTGTGTCTGCGAAAGACAGGCAACCTGTCCAGGTGACCCCGCCTTGTTCCTCCTGTCCAGAACGTTGACTGGAGAGGAATCAGCTCCTCCTGACCATTAGGGACCAGGCTGTTAGAAAATGGATGGATGGTTTTTGGAAGTGCAAAAGATCAGAGATTATTTTGGCAGATTAATCTCACATATTTATTAAAAAGAATCAAAACAAAAAGTGAAGTTGGTATTAATGTAGATAAAGTCAGACAAAGCTCAACTATACTGACAATAAAACCTGTAAAGAGTTGTTAAACTTATGACAACATTCATATGTATGATGTATTTCATTGTTTAACAACTGAGATAATCATGTTGGTCGTGAAAAGCATAGAATATATTTGATGGGCTTTGATTAGGACAAGCTTTCTTTCCCATATAAGAAATGAAAGACTTTCTTTCAGAGTTCTTTCTGTTTCTTATTTCAACTAAAGAAACTACAAAGCTGCAGCCTGTGGAGGTGCAACTGCAATATGTCAATATATATATGTTTAAAAATCTTAACTATAAATGTGTGGTGGTTCAACATCTAATCAAACTGTTTAAAGCTGATAGGAGTTTACGAAAAACATCTTTAGGTGAAATTAAGCAGTTTGAGTCCAATTTACATGTTGCTGAACCAGAAAATATGAATTTGTCTCCATCATGTGGCCAGATATGATCCCTGCACTATGGAGGCAAGGTGATTCTCCTTTGGTCTTTGGAGTTTTATATGTGCAAAAATTTAAGTTTCATTTGGTGTTATTCAAACAAAGAAGCTCAGCTTCTTGGCAGACTTTGAAGAATTACTCAGACTGATGTGTTCAACTAATGAGAGCAATTTAGATTGTGTTTAAAACACAAACTTGTGAAAAAATAGATTGAGAAATATGAAAATATGTCCATACATAGAGTATGGAATATTCAGAACAATTAAAAGGAGCAATGCAGGGTTTATCACAACATTAATCAACATCATTGCATGTTTTCCTCCTGCATCAGTCACTGTTGTGGATCAGCTGCAGATGAAGGAAACCATCAATCTGTTATCAACAGCTGTCAACATTCAGTTTCACCTCAAACAGCTGATTGTCTTAGTGAGGTTACTACAGGTTCAGCTCATCAAGTTGCACTTTACCAAGATCTCTGCCTGCTGCAGCACAGCATCGTCCCCGTCCTCCATAGAGCAGATCTCTGCTGAACAAGGACCTCCAGACTCTGAGACGCCCTTCATAAGCCCAGCAGTACTCTGGTACTCTCACCTCATGATGGAAACAACCCATAAACTTTAACCTTTTCAAACAATGAAGTTTCATATATCAGCTTCCACTTCAACCATCTATATGACCATAGTTCTAAACCAGTCTGTGACTGGAAATATAAAAATGTCAAATCATGTCACTGTAATCAATAAATGCTAAATAATTCCCAGCATAATGAACCAAATGAATAAATGAATATATAGTAAAGAAGTTTCACTCAACACCAGATAAATAAACATAAACATAATAATAATAATAATAATAATAATAATAATAATAATAATAATAATAATAAAATGAGTATATTTAATATTAATTAAGGCAGTATTAATATCACTCAGACTGTAAAAAGATGTATGAGGCATATTCTAAAATGCAGTCCTGAAATAAAAAGATATGAAACCACAACAGTCTTTAGCACATACCTATAATCTCCAGCATGACACACAGCATGACACACAGCATGACACACAGCATGACCTTGGCAGATCCTGTATTCTGTCCTAGAAAAACATTTTGGAGAGAAAATCTCAGACAAACTTCATAAAAGCAACAACATTTCACTATAAGCAAACTCAAACTCTTTAAATCAACTTCGTAACAGTTGACATGACATTTCTATGCAACAGAAAAACAGTTAAAAGTATTTTAATGTTACAAACATTATTGAGGGAGAGATAGCATCAGCACACATCTGACCAGCAGCTTCTGTTGAGCTGCAGCTACGTCACTAAAACATGCTTTGTGCAACATCAGTAAAGAGCTTTCCTGTTCGCCTCAGAGCCACATGAGGCCAGCATCACACTGGTTTTATTTTATTATGTTATTTTTCCTGTTACATGATCCATCAAACCATATCAAATGCTTTATTTACTTAGTCGGAGTTATTTTCTGCAGCTGTGTGGAGATCAGAAAAACATGAAAAGCAAAACCGTTTTTGTGGTGCTCATTAAAAACGCATAGATTGTTGCCATGGTAACCAACAATATATGAAGATTGTTTGTTGAACTTTTACAAAATAAACTTGGCAGGTCCTTAAAATCTTACATTTGAATGTTAAATAATTTAAAGTCTTTGAATTTATATGCTGAAAGCATTAAATCAAATTGAGCAGCATTGATAATCTCAATAAATGGTACATTTCTGTATCTATGATCTATGTTGAAATGTTAAAATATTAACATTTATGCGGTGTCTTATGGACCTAATTTGGATTTAACAGAAGTGCAAATAATTTATACTTATTTTGATTGAATTTTTTTCATTTGTTGTTTTTAAGACTTGATAGCTGTGATTTTAAATAGCATTTCACTGGTGATGTTTTCCTTAAACATATAATTATTCAGTAATATTCCTATATTTTCCTGTCAACTTAACATCTTTTAAGTTGACAGGAAAACTGGAAATAAAATGACCTCAGCTACAAACTCCCTGCTGAGCTTCTCAAAACAGTAACAGGTCAGAAGTGACATACAAGGTAACATTAGTTAAACTCAGCTATGTTTTACTAACAATCACTGTGAAACTCAGAGTTTCTATGTCTCAATAGAAAGTGACATTAAGGAGTTGGCCAGACTTTTAATGTTCTCAAATTGATTCCCAAATAACTGGCAGCTAAACACAAAAACCACCCTGCTCTTTGGTCAAAGCATCATGTTCTGCTAATCCTGCAGACTCTTCACAGTCAGATAGGGACTGAGTTTCAGGTTCACTCAGTGGGGCTGCATCCTGAAGGTTTTGGTGGTTGACAAAAGAAGATTACAGACTAGACTACAGATTGCAGACATTGTAGACTGACCAGGGCCGGCCCAAGCCTCCATGGGGCCCTAAACGAAATTTGGTTTTGGGGCCCTTTGTTTCTACAGCAATGTGGATCGGCTGCAATTAAGAATGGAATATTAGAATATTAGATCATTTGCACACCTGCTATAAACGTATTGCATCTCTTATGGTGCTGTTTGCATTATATTCTATCCATGCATAATATAGTCTACATTTATCGGCTAGACGATTTCTGGGTGCCAGTTTCCTTAATTTTGGGGGATAATGATCTGCTAATACTTACAAATGAAGCCCATCTTATCCCCTGATCTTATTTTTGTCAGCAAAGGTTTAAAACTCAGCCTCTGTCTTCTTCTGCTCTGCAGTGAGAGGTTTGACCGACAGACCAGCCCACAAGGTCATGTCTGAATATTTACAGTTAATATTCACTCCACTGTTGCCAACTCACTGACTTTCTTCCTATTTTTAGCAAAATTTCAGACAGGAAAAAAAATGGAATTGGCCAAATTCAAAATCAGCAGGTCAGGTTTTTTTAAGATTGGCAATCGTCCAGAAAACTAATCGGTGCAGCCCTACATACATACAGCATTTATGACATTCTTTGATGAAGTTAATTTATCTGAAGCATAACTCCAATAGCTAAAGAATTTAATTTACACCAGGTGAATGTGGACCGGTACCAATACCAGGTTGAATCTGAGCCTTCAAATGATTTAAACAGAAGTTTCACAAACTTAGAAGTTGATGTAAAATATTATTTGTTTTAGTCACATAAATGATCAGCAACAAACAACAAATGACCAATTACAGCTTAGAGCAGCTCATTGATATATTAATGCAGCAGCCATGTAGCCTGATGGAAAACATTTTGCTAGACAATGTCAAACACTGAGAAGTTTAAATTATTATCAAACATACCACAGGTTTTGAAGCCAAAAAACCTCAGAAATATTCAGAGCTAAGCAGGAGAATCAACTCATTTCAAGCTAAAACTCAGTTTCACACAAAGATGGAACCATACTTGTTTGGCTGTTGAACTGAATCATTCAAGGTGCTATAAAGATAATTTCCTATTAGCAGCTTCACAAATTTCTTTTATAAACATGACATTACCAAGACATTGAATCAAACCTTATCTTGGCTTTTTGCTATTATTCCTCTTTTCTTTCTCCCTGAAGGATAAGTCCTTTTTTGAGACATTGTTTTGCCAACTTATCTTCTGACCGGAGCTTTGGACGTTTGGATCGACTCTGCATGTTGCAGCTCATGTTACTGTTGAAGCGTGAGGTTCCTATTGGAGCACCAGGGGGCCCCATGAGCAATTTTTTTTTCTTTTTGTCCATAAAATAATGATTTCTACATACGTTATCAAATATATTGTAAAAACAAATCACTTCATGGTGAAATTATGTGTTTTTGTTATTGAGATGACATAGAAATTGTTATTAAATAAAATCAGCTCCACTGAGGGGCCCCTTGGAGGCCCTAGGGCCCTTAGCAGCTGCTTAGTTTGGTTATGTCTTGGGCCGGCACTGAGACTGACGTTGGAATAACTTTCATTGCGTTTTTCTAATTATTGAATTATGTTTCCTTCATAGAAGTTCATGAAAAAGAACCAAACTCTCCACTTTATTAGTCCAGTTACTTGTTAAAATATTGCAAATTGTTTTTATTTTGTTTGTTTTTCTTTCTTTTTTCAGATATTGTTGGTCAGTATCAGCCTGACTTTAAAGCGTCTCTGAAGATGATGTTCCAAAGTCTCTCTGAAGGCGTCGCTGAACATGGAAATAAAACTGATCTGAACCAGATCTACACTGAGCTCTACATCACAGAGGGGTCAACTAGAGAGGTCAACCAGGAACATGAGGTCAGACGCATTGAAACAGCATCCAGGGAACAAGAAACAATCAGAAGAGAAGACATCTTTAAAGTCCCACCTGGAGGAAATCAACCAATCAGAACAGTGATGACCATGGGCGTGGCTGGCATTGACAAAACACTGTTAACACAGAAGTTCACTCTGGACTGGGCTGAAGGCAAAACCAACCAGAACATTGATTTCATATTTCCATTCACCTTCAGAGAGCTGAATCAGCTGAGAGGAGAAAAGTTCAGCTTATTAGGACTGATTCATAAATTATTTTCTACAACCAAAGGAATCAGCAGCTTTGAATCGTTCCAGGTTCTGTTCATCTTTGATGGTCTGGATGAAAGTCGACTTTCACTGGATTTCAAGAACAATCCGATCCTGACTGATGCTACAGAGTCCAGCTCAGTGGATGTTCTGCTGACAAACCTCATCAGGAGGAAACTGCTTCCCTCTGCTCTCCTCTGGATAACCACACGACCTGCAGCAGCCAATCAGATCCCTGCTGAGTGTGTTGACATGGTAACAGAGGTCAGAGGGTTCACTGACCCCCAGAAGGAGGAATACTTCAGGAAGAGATTCAGACATAATGAAGAGAAGGCCAGCAGGATCATCTCCCACATCCAGAAATCCAAAAGTCTCCACATCATGTGTCACATCCCCGTCTTCTGCTGGATCACTGCTAAAGTTCTGGAGGATGTGATGGAGACCAGAGAGAGAGAGAAACTGCCCAAGACTCTGACTGAGATGTACATAGAGTTCCTGCTGGTTCAACTCAAAATCAAGAAGGAAAAGTATGATGGAGGAAAAAAGACCAAATCTATCTGGAGTCCAGAGAACAGGAAACTGACTGAGTCTCTAGGAAAACTGGCTTTTGATCAGCTGCTGAAGGGAAACCTGATCTTCTATGACAAAGACCTCACACAGTGCGGCATCAACATCCAAGATGCTGCTTTGTTCTCAGGAGTTTTCACTGAGATGTTTAAAAGAGAGAGAGGGATGTGCAACATCTCAGTCTACTCCTTTGTTCATCTGAGCATCCAGGAGTTTCTGGCT